>CAUYQG010162525.1:0-43690 GCA_963574415.1 Tarsius wallacei
GCCACCACGCTCAGTTAATTTTTTGATTTATTGTAGAGACGAGGTCTTGCCATGTTGCCCAGGCTGGTCTCAAACCTGCAGGATCAGGCAATCCTCTTATCTCAGCCTTCCAAAGTGATGGGATGACAGGCGTGAACCACAGTGCCCAGCTTTTTGCATGAATTCAAATTAATTTAATTTGATTCCACGGATTCCTTGTCCTGCATACACAGTCCTCCATGGCCCCATGAACATCTGTCAATGTACCTGCTTTGCTCACATGTCTGGTCAGCTGGAAGCGCAAGATTTCAGGCTGTGGAAAGGGAGTCAGCGTAATCGTGAGCAGAGGCGCAACGTCAGGAACGAGTAGGGCTAGTGTGGGAAGAGCCGAGTAGCTTGCTATATCTGGGGCGTCCAACTCCCCAGGAGCGGAGGGTGGACACAGCTGAGGATTCTTGAAGGGGAAAGGAGGAGCTCAAGACCTGATCTCATTTCACCTCAGATGATGCCAGGGACTCTTCCCAATGCTTTTTCATGAGTTAACCTACTCAAACTCAGGCACTGTCGGTGCCAGGTGAGGTGTTTTAAGTTGTTCAGCGGGTTCTTTTGACTAGGCCACGGGAGAGAATCCCAGAGTGAGACCCACGTGTCGTTTAAGGTGGAATTTACTAGAAAGAAAGAGGCATACCCAGGGGGCATAGGGGCCTTCAGAGAAGAGAGTCGTGCTTGCCTTTGAGAAAAGGCCTTACGCACTTTTACAATTATTAAACAAGCCATGAGCTAAGAGGGGTGGGTTGCAGGGATCAGTCCCTGAGTTTTGAGGACCAACTCTCCACCTTCTAGGAGTTAAGCGGGTGGGCCGCAGCTGTCTGGTCCTGAGCTCTGAAGGCCATCTCTCAACCTGCTGAGGTCACAAGGACCTTGCAAATACTCCAAGTTACTGCCTAGCCAGACCGGGGCTTTGCTTAGAACATCACGTCTGTGTCTGGGGCAACCCCATGGTTTCTGATGGACTGCAAGGCGGATCCACGCTCCAGGCCACGCGGAGGTCAGGTCTGGAGTGCCGGTCGGTCGGGCGAAGGTCACGAGCCGATCGGAGAAGTCTGGACGTCCCCTGCTGCCGTCGAAGACACGCATCTCGGTCGCGCAGGCCCGGGACCACCTGCGCGTACCGCTCCCCACGATCGCCAGGAAACCGAGGCGGGAAGGGACCCGAGGGCACTCATTCGGCGCCTGGCCCGACACCGGGCTGCGACCCTGGCCCTGCAGACGAGGACGCACGCCGCGGGGTCTCCCGGCCTTCCGGCGCCCCACCGACGGCGACACAAAAGCCCGCGCGGGCTCGACCGCGGGCCCCGGCGCGGGGGGGCTTCACCCGCGGCTCCGCTCGCTCATCCGGCAGCCTCCCGCGCCGAGCAGACGGCGGGCGCCCAGCCGCGGGGAGCCAGCACGGCGGCCGGGCCCCGGGCCCCAAAGAGCGCGCGCGCCTCGCGGCCGGGCCCCGGCGCCCCCGCCCGGCGACGTCACGCAGGCCGGCCCGCCCGGGATCCCGCCGGCCCGCCGACCGGCCGACGCGCCAGCCCCGCCCCCTGCCCCGGAAGCGTACGCCGAAGCCCCGCCCCCTCCCCGGCCGGCAGGGGCGCAGCCATTTTAATTCATATCTGAGTGGGCGGCGGCGATCGGCGTTGGCGGTCTGGCGCCGCCGGGCAGGGGTCGCTTTCCCGGCGTGGGGGTGGCTTCGCGCGTCCCCTTTCTCTTCCAGCTTCCCCGCGACGGCCGGCGCGCAGGTCCCGGGCGGCCGAGGCCATGTCAGGAGACGGCGCCGCGGAGCAGGTGAGGCGGGAGCGTGGCGGGCCTCGTGGCGACCTCGCCTCTCCGGGGGTCCGAGCGGGCCGGGCCCGGGGCGCGGGCGGCGGGGCGCGCCGCGGGGCGCGGGGCTCTTCGGGCGGCCCCGTCTCCGGTGCGGACGCGGGCGGGCGGTGGGGACAATGGCCGGCGCGGGCGGCTGTGCGGACGCCGGAGTGTTGCCCCCCGCGCGGCGCCCAGAGACAGGCGGCGGGCGGGCGGCGTCCGAGGCCGGACTCGGGGTCGCGGCCGTGCCCCTTGCCTCCCGCGCGGGCCCCTCGCCCTCCCGCCCGCGCGCGGCTCGGGCGGGCCCGCGGGGCCTCCGCGTGCGCGTGGGCCTCGAGACGAAGCTCGGGGCTTCGCCCGCGCGCTCGCCTCTCGCCCCGCGCGTCCGGGGCTCTGCGGGGGGACTTCCGGGACGAGAGGGCGCCGAGGCGCCGGGGGACCGGAGGCCGCTTCGCTCGAGTCCCGGGCGGCCGGGGAAGCGCCGCGTCCAAGATGGAGGCCCGGCGGGCGCGGGGTCCCGGGCTCCCGCAGCCCGGGTTGCCACAGCCACGGCGGGCTCCTGGGGCGCCGCTCCGGGGGCCCGGGGGGGGAGAGGGGAGGGCGGGCCTGGGGCCGGCAGGGGACCGCTCGGTCCCGCAGCCTTGCCGCGCTGCCCGCCCAAGGGCGAGAGCCCTGGCGTCGGGGTCTCGCATCGCGACGTCACGGTCGGGCCCACCCCGCCCCCTTCTGGGCTTCGTCCGCCGGAAGTGAAGGGAGAGCACGTGCTGAGGTTTCCTTGAAAGTTCTCGAAATTCGGCCGGGCGTGCGCCTGGTATCCCAGCTTTCCGGGCTGCTTGAGCCTGGAGGTTCGAGACCAGCCCGTCCAGCCCGTCTCCACCATAAATCAAGAAGTTAGCCGGGCGTGGTGGCACGCGCCTATGGTTCCAGCAACTTGGGAGGCGGAGGCGGGCGGATCGCCTGAGCCCGCCAGGTCGAGGCTGCGGTGGCCGTGGGCATGCCCCTGCTCTCCAGCCTGGGCGACAGGGTGAGACTCCGACTCAAAAAAAGTTTCCGAAATTCGTTGCTAATTCTTACCCTTACCTAAAACGGTGAAGACGTGGAAGTCTTTACCGTTTGCTGTGACCGTGAATATTTTAGAACTTGGTGTTTTAATGAGGACAGATGAAAATTTATAGAAAAAGTATTTCCCCCAACGGTTTTCTTGTGCAGAGTTTAGCACAGAGAAAAGTGAGAGCGCAGCGGACAACTGCTGCACCATTCTCCCCGACCGCCCGTTGGTGAAGGGTTGCCCTGTCCGCCTTTTCTCTCTGAGCATATTTGTCCGAAAGTCGGTTGACACATCATATTCCCGCAACACACAGTTAGCATTCCCTTGCATAAATTGGGGCATTAATATGCTGCTACAAAACCACCATGCCAAGAAAATGATAGTAGTGTTGTATTTCTAAAACCGAGTCCATGGTCAGCTTTCCCCCCTTGTCCCCAGAATGTGTTTCCTATTTCTTTAACCAGAGTCTCTGATCTGTAGGTTTACTTTTTTTTTTGAATCAGAGTCTCACTGTTGCCCAGGCCTGGAGTGCAGGGGCATGCTCCCGGCCACCACAGCCTCGACCTGCTGGGCTCAGGCCACCCTTCTGCCCCGGCCTTCCAGAGAGCTGGAACCACAGGTGCGTGTCACCACACCCAGCTACTTTTTTGATTTATTGTAGAGACGAGGTTGCGCCATGTTGCCCAGGCAGGTAGGTCTTGAACCCCGGGGTCAGGCAATCACCTTGCCGGGCCAGGTTTACATTTGAATCCTTTGGTTATGTTCTTAGGTAGTCGCCCCATTTCCCCTTCCCCCTTCCAGTGGGATGTTGTCTATTGAAGAGTTGAGGACAATTGTCTTGTAAAACTTACCACTTTTCTGGGTCTGTTTGCCGTGGTTTTGCTTTGAGAAGTTTGGAGATGTCTGTTAACTTGTCCCTTCATCTCTTCGGTATTTCCTGAAGACTAGTGAGATCTGTACTCTGCCTTGATCGTATTTGGGTTAAATGTGGAACACTTAAGTGACGTTGCCTCACTGCAGCAACAGCACTTCTGGTGGGTTCTCCTCTTGGTGGTGGCTGTTTCATCACTTGGTTCTGGGGATGACTGCCGAGGTCTTCATTGGGAAGGCTCATTTTCCCCTTTGCAGTGAGTCAGTCATCTGGGTCGACGCTGTGTTCCCCAGGAACCTTTTTCCTGGTTATCATCAACTGATTCACCCTGGCTAAGTCATTTACTACATTGGAGGTAGCAAATGGTGGTTTTAAAAAATTCTTTTGTTCTCTCTCTACTTAACTGGCTCGTCCTTTTCTGTAATAAAGCTATTTCTTTTTTTTTCCCTTTCTCATAGATTCCTGGGTTGCTCTTTATGTGGTGTTTTAAAACAGCAGTAGCCATTTTTCTTTTGGTTGCTCAACTTGTCCAGACCTTTTTTTTCTTCAGTCTAAAACACAATTTTGACATCTGACCATCAACAAGGAGTCATCTTCGTGTAACCTTTTCTTTAACTTTTTAATGATGTATTTCAAACGTGTAAAAAGAGAATGGTATGACCTGTGCTGTCTGTCGTAGAGCCTCACTTTCTGGCTCCTCTTGTTTTCTCCGTGACTTCATTTGATGCCTCCCCCTCCATTACTTTGAAGCAAATCCAAGATATTGTATTATTCAGCTTTAAACTGAAATAGTAATGAGATGATACCGTGAGGGGCGACATGATTAAAAATTTGAATCAACTGTACCTTGCTTGATGTGTAAGACAATGGTCGTGAAAATACGGAGGACAGGAGATTACTAAAATGATCTGAAATCATGGATGAGAGAGACTCAACTAAAGAATGATAAGAAAATAAAACAATTTTGAATCATGGATTTGCTTTGGAAAGATTCCAAGGGATGGGGTGAACAAAAAAATACTACAATATATGAAGTGTGGATTTCTTTTAGTCTTTTATTAAAATTGAAGCTCAGACTTATAGAACAAGTCTGATAATATCTTAAGTTTGTTACTAAACATTGTGGTTGTTTCTTGTTACTGAGAGTTGAGATTTGTACCCTCTAAAAAGAGGGAAATGACAGAAGTCACTGCTAAAGTTTATTGCTGTCGCTGTGATTTTTTTTTTTTTTTTTAACTCCAGTTAGGAAGTTGAATTTTGCATTTCGAGAGCTATTTAAGTTACCATATGGGGTTCAAGGATATTCTTCTGAAGCTCTTTGTTGACTGTTTTTGCCAGCTTAATGGTGACTAAACTATTTGCACATAGGTTTCCCCTCTAACAAACATCTGGTTTCTTTGTGGAATTATGGCAGTATTTTCTATTTTTTATTTCATTTTTTACTGCTTAGTTCAGCTTTCTATCTCATTCTTTTGTAGCTCCGTTTAACTATGTGCTACTCTTAACGGCATTTAATGTGCTGTAGTGTAGAGTTCTTTCATTGGGTTTTGAGCTGTTTTTATTTTTAAGTTGGCATCTCACTCTGTCACCCAGGCTGGAGTGCAGTGGCACAGTCACAGCTCACCACAGCCTCAACCTCCTGGGCTCAGGTGATTACTTCTGCCTCAGTCTTCCATGTACCAGCAAGCCAGACTCATTTTTTTATTTTTTGTAGAGTCAAGGTCTCGCTTTGTTGCGTAGGCCGTCTCTCTTCAGCCTCCCAGGATGCTAGGATTGCAAGAATGAGCCACTGTGCCCTCCCTGGTTTTGAGCTTCTTGGGTTGTAGAGACTGCCGTATTCATCTTTGTGTCTTAAACATTAGGAAATACAATTTTGATACTTAAAGATGTTCAGTAAGTGAATGGATTAATTTTGCGTCTAGGCTGTACATGATACACATTTCTCAGAATTTAAATCATTGGGAAGACAGGTGCATATATAATAATATTTTGTGCACAAGAGTGGAAAGAGTGGATGGTTTTTAAAAGTTTTGTTGGATTAGAGAGTTTAGTGTTTGGCCAAGTCAGTTCATATGACTAAAGTTTAGTGTCTATACTCTTGTCTTTTAGAAACAATTTTCACCTTTTAAACAATATATAGTCTGTTCTAGAATTAGGGAAGCCTGAAATACAAATTTGGAAAAATGACATGACTTCAGTAAGCACAGATGAATTGCCAGTAGTTCTTAACAAAGAGGGGAATTCAGGCTCATAAATAAGTGTTTCCCTTTTAGTGAAAAATGAATTTAGAAATAGGTTTCATATTTAGAAAATATGTGCATTATTATATATTTACTAATGAACCAAGGAATAGATGGAACACCCACAGTATTGAAACCGGGAACCTTGTTTATTTTGTTGGGTGACCATTAGTACTTACAAGTTGTTCAGAAGTAAAAGCATCACCAAACAATTATAAAGTCAAGGCGCCTGTGGGTGGGGGTTAGAAAGAGGGAGGAAAAGAGCCAGGTATCTACGTTGGATTCAACTATTTTTATCTGGGTTTTTTGTTTGTTTTTTGAGTAAGAGCCTCACTCTATGTCACCCAGGCTGGAGGGCAGTGGCACGCTCCTGGCCACTGCAGCCTCGATCTGCCGGGCTCAGGCAATCCTTCCGCCTCAGCCTTCCAAGTAACTGGAACTACAGGCACATGCCACCACGCCCGGCTTACTTTTTGACTTCTTATAGAGATGGGGGAGGGGGGTTCACCAAGTTGCCCAGGCTGATCTTGAACCCCCGGGCTCAGGCAATCCTCTCACCTCAGCCTTCCAAAGTGCTGGGATTATAGGCGTGAACCACCTCGCCTGGCCTTATTTTTATCTGTTTTTAACAAATCGTCTTATAATAGCCTTTCCTAGTTTTCCTTCTATTTTTAGTGATATTTAATATAAAAGTTTTGAGCAGGCAGATTGATTTGATCTTTATTAATATTTCTCAGGAAAACTGGATTACATAGATTATTCTATTTGGAGGTAATTGTTCCTAAGAGAAAATGATCTGGCTTACAGTATGAGAGCATTGGTTTTTCTTAGAGGTACAACAGAAAGGTATACTATGTTAGATGCTGTTGCATTCCTTCAACATTAAGTTGTTTCAGGGAAAGCAGGTGTTTACATCCTAGATAGACCTTCAGAAGGACAAAATCTATTTGGCTGTTTGAACCTATTAACAGGATAATTGCCTGAACCATTTCATGGTTTTAAGCTTTTCTACCGTGTCTCTAAATCTTGGTTTCTCTTTAGACAGTACAAACCTGTGCATTTGAGATTTGTTGGACAGCTGCTAAGGTGTGAGAATTGATGAAAAGGGGATTTTGGCTGAGCACTGTGGCTCATACCTGTAATCCTAGCACTTTGGGAGTCTGAGGCTGGAGGCGTGCTTGGGCCCAAGAGTTTGAGACCACCGTGGGCAACATAGTAAGATCTCGTCTCTTCAAAAAATTAGCCAAGTGTGGCATGTGCCTGGAGTCCCAGCTACCCAGGAGCCTGAGGCATGAGGAGTTGTGATCATGCCACTGCACTCTGTCCTGGGCAGCAGCATGAGACCCCTGACTCAAGGGGAGAGATTTTAGCTGGCAATTGTTTAAAAAATTTTAGATTAGTGAACAATTTGGGATTCAGAGTAAATATTGAGTAAAATCAGAAAAGCAAAAATGTGTGTCCTAATTGATGTTTTTCTAATGTTTGACCTGAATTTTTCTAGTGTTTGACCTGAGTGAGTTAATTCTGGGTTACGCCATGGTTGAAAGAAATCCCATATTTCAAATTACAAAAAGTTAAGATTTTTATTTGTGTTTTGTAGGTATTTGTTTCCTGGGGGATTAATAAGCAAGTTTAATAAGCAAAGAATGATAAATACAATTATTTGAACCAATACCTTAAGCCTAAATTCTTTTTTTTTTTTTCCTTTTAAGTTTTTGAATTGTTTGCATGTTTAGATTTTTAGTCTTTGAAATAGTTGAAGGAATTGCATTGCAGGTTACATGTTGAGTTTGGTAAACATTGCTAAACTGGTAAATGAACACAGAACTAAGCTGCCATCGGTCCTAATGTGACACTTGTCAAATACAATACTTTATTCTTTCTCTTTTTGTTTTTCTCTTTTTTGGGAAACAAAGTCTCGCTTTGTTAACCTAGCCTGGAGTGCAGTCACCACTCACTGCAGCCTCGACCTCCTGGACTCAAGCAATCCTCCTGCCTCAGCCTCTTGAGTAGCTGGGACTACAGGCATGCACCTCCATGCCTGACTAATTTTTAACATAAATTTTTAGAGACAGGGTCTGGCTATGTTGACTAGACTGGTCTTGAACTCCTGCCTTCAAGTGACCTTGCTGCCTAGGCCTCCCAAAGCTCTGGAATTATAGGCATGAGCTGTCGCACCTGGCCCAGGACTTTATTCTCTCAGTATATTAATTGTCTCAGTTAAGTTACAACCCTAAGAAAGTCATACAGAGTGCTACTGAGGTCTTTTTTTAATTCTGTAAAAAGTTAAACCACAGAGGGAGACTTAAGAGTTCAAACACATAGTAAGTGTATAAGGGCAATTTTCTTAATATTTTAGCAAAAAATTCAGTAGGATGACTTAAGCTTGATGCCACCTTTTCCTTAATAAAATGTGACATGTGGCTGGGTGCGGTGGCTCACGCCTATAGTCCCAGCACTTTGGGAGGTGGAGGTGAGAGGATTGCCTGAGTTCAAGGGTTCGAGACCTGCCTGGACAACTTGATGAGACCTTATCTACACAATAAATTAAAAAATCAGCCGGTTGTGGTGGTGCCTGCCAGGTACTTGGAAGGCTGAGGCAGAAGGATCATCGGAGCCCAGCAGGCCGAGGCTGCGTGGCTGTGAGCATGCCCTTGCACTCCAGCCTGGGCAGCAGAGTGTGAGACTCCAACTCAGAAAAAAAATGGCTTGTGGAAAACGTATTTGCAGGACAGAGCAGACTGTACACCTTTCTCAAGATAAAGATGGCATCCCGGGCCTTGGCGCCATGGTCACTGAGGTGCTTTATGAAAGTATAGATGCCTAGATCCAACTTCAAACCTGTATTCGATTCTGTAAGTGGAGCTGAGGATCTTCACTTTTTGAATCAGGCCGGAGTGCAGTGGCACAGTCACGGCTCACCACAGCCTCCACTCCCCTGGGCTCAAGCAGTCCTCTCTCGTCAGCCTCCTGAGTAGCTGGGATTACAGGTGCATGCATAACTCATTTTTTAAATATTTTGTGTGTGGAGACGAGGCTTCACTTTGTTTTCCCAGGCTGGCCTTAAGTCCTGGGCTCAAGCATTCCTCTCGCCTTAGCCTCCCAAAATGCTGTGATTACAGGCGTGAGACACCATGCCCTTTGGAGAATCTTAATTTGAAGTTGATAACACAGGTAATTTTTAAGTAAATGAAAACTTGCAAACCACTAAGGGATACCTGGACCTTAAAAATTGTTTTTAAATAACCTTCTTGATAAGTAAATGAAGGGAAAATGGCACATAATTTGAGGATGGCATGGTACTGTTTTTCCTTTCCTGCCTGTCCGCCCCCACCCCCACTATATTTGATGGTCATTACCCTTCGTAGGGGGAAATACTCATCACAGAACCCGAGGTGAGACTCGTCTCTGCTCTGCTGGTCATGGTCAAGAGCTTACACAGTCTTCTAACCTGCCTTCTTTTGCCTCCTTTCATACTTGTGATTGATCACATTGATTCCTATTTTAACTGAGTTTCAGTATGACCTCTGGCTTAGCACCATTCCAGTTTGCTGGGAAAATAGCTATTTGGAGAAAGAGAGTGTTTGATTGTTTGTTTTTTTATTTTGTCTCCTGTGGTAATGGGAAGAAATTAGATTCTGTTATTTTAGTCATTGTTGTAATAGTTTCTGTCACCTTTCATGCCCCACCTTCCCATTACCAACCCCCTAGTAAAAGAGCCCATATAGACAGAAGGTGGTTGGGAATTTCAGTAAAGCTTAACGCGAGAGTTTTCCAGAAGCGGCTTTTAAAAGTGCTCTTCTTTTCAACTATATAACAGGCTGAGTTTTCTTCATATACTTCATCCATAACAATATATTAAAACAGACTGAAAACACAAGCAGATGATGTCTTCTGTTCAGCCAGATAGTTTTTTAAAATGACAAAAATGTAGAACAGTTCTGTTCTTTTGACTTTTAAGTCGGAAATCTCCCTCTGTCCACCCAGGCTAGAGTGCAGTGGTACACTCACAGCCACCAAAGCCTCAACCTGCTGGGCTCAGACGATCCTTCTGCCTCAGCCTTCCAAGTAGCTGGAGCCACAGGCATGCACCACCATGCCCGGCTAATGTTTAAATTTATTGTAGAGATGAGGTCTCGCTGTGTTTGCCCAGGCTGGTCTTGAGTCCCTGGGCACAGGCAATCCTCTCGCCTCCACCTCCCAAAGTGCTGGGATGGCAGGCGTGAGTTGCCGCACCCGGCCCTTAATTTCTGATATTAATATTGAGAGATAACACACATCTTTTTATAAAGACCCCTTACCCCCCTCCCCATTTTGAAGAGTGTAAGATGACCCTTTCCAGAGTGTCCACGGATAGCTAGAGTAGGTAGGGCAAGGCACCCTGGAGCCAGGGGCACGGGTCCTGCTCCTCTGTAAGTTGGCTTCATGTAACAAAGAGCTTGATATGGGAAGTGACAAAACAACCCACACAAGTGGGAGAAAATTGTTGCAAATTGTGTCTGATGAGGAACTTGTAACTCATAAAAGGATTTCAACCAAGAGGGAAAAAAATTTAACTGGGGGTTATGGTGCTCGCCTGTAGTCCCAGCTACTTTGAGAAGGAGGGTGGAGGATGAGGAGTTCAAGACCATCCTGGGCAATGTAGCAAGACTCCATCTCTAAAAAACAATAATAAACCCAATTTTAAAATGGGGAAAAGGTCTAGACCCCAGACATGTTTCCAAAGAGGATGTACAAATAGCCAGTAAGAACATGAAAAGATGTTCAACTTTGGTAGTAATCGGGGAAATGTAAATCAAAACCACAATAAGATACCACTTCATACCCACTAGGATGGCTATAACAAAAAGACAGATACTCTCAAATGTCTGAGGATGTGGAGAAACTGGAACTCTTATAACACTGCTAGTGAGAATGTGAAGTGTGCGGCCACTTTGGAAAAAAGTCTGGTAGTTCTTCCAAATGTTAAACATAAAGTTACCGCATGACTTAACAATTCCATTTTTAGGTATATACCCAAGGAAAAAGAAAACACACACAATGAACCCCAAAAACTTGTACATTAGCCAGGCTCGGTGGCTCAGCCTGTAATCCTGCGCCTTGGGAGGCTGAGGTGAGTGGATTTCCTGAGCCCGCGGGTTCGAGACCCACCTGGGCAACTTGGTGAGACTTCATCTCTACAATAAAAATCAAAAAATTAGCCGGGTGTGGTAGCGCGCGCTTGTAGTTCCAGCCACTTGGAAGGCTGAGGCAGAAGGATCACCGGAGCCCAGCAGGTCGACGCTGCGGTGACCAGGAACGGCCGCAGCACTCCAGTCTGGGTGACAGAGTGAGACTCCAACTCAAAAAAAGAAAAACCAAAAAACTTGTACACTAATATTCATAGTAGCATTCTTCATAATAGCCACAAATTGAAAATAATCCAAGATCCGTCAAGTGATGCATGAATAAATACATGGAGATCCATACAATGGAATAGCAAAAGAAAAAGGCTATTATTAATATATGCTAAGACATGAACTTTGAACCCATGCTAGTTGAAAGCTAGAAACAAAAAAAACACATGTGTGAGTCCATGAAACATAGGCATACCTGTCACCAGTTGCCTGGGACTGGGGATTAGAGGATCATAGGCATGATTACTAATGCAGGCAGGTTTCTTCTTGCAGTGATAAAATGTTTTAGAAGTTTTGATGGTTGCACAATTCTGAATATATTAATAAATAAAAGCCACTGAGTTATACACCTTGAATGGGTGAATTGTATGGGAATCCTGTCTCACTAAGATCATACTAAAAAAATTTTAAAGGTTCAACACAATCACTGTCCCTTCAGACTTCTAGCAAGTTTTGTGTGTGTTGTCATTCACAGAGACAATACAGTAGAAACCGAAGTACTTGGTGATGTGCTGGTCTTGAGAGCTAGCCCAGCCTTCGCTCTGCTCCTTTGACTGGGAACCTCATCCTGCCCTCCATCAACAACCCCTGAAGAATGACGTTGGGACCATGGGTTGTTACCGTTTCTTGTGGTATTAAGATGTTGGGATGTCTAAGTATGGGACAACTATCCTTTTGCACTACTAGGCGGAGTTATGACCTCAGTCCATTACAGATGGGCACTGGAGACTGCCCAGGCTGGAGTGCAGTGATATGATTGGAGCTTACTGCAGCCTGAGCTCCTGGGTTCAAGTGATCCCTCACCTCAGCTTTCTGAGTAGCTGGGATGCAGGCGAGTGCTTTTTAATTTTTTGTAGAGGTGAGTCTCGCTGTGTTGCCCATGCTGGTCTTGAACTCCTAGGCTTAAGCGATCTTCACACTTTGGCTGCACTGTCCTATTTTCTTAAAGTGACCTACCTGTTCCTTTGCTGTGGCAACAGATTCAGGAAACAACTCCATTCCCTGTCTCATGAATGCTAGGAAACTGCTCCATTTTCCTTTCCCCTATAGTAGATGGTAACCAGGCCAAAAAACTATGGCTACCTAACTGGTTCATAGCTGTGGTGGTGAAAGGCTTTTTATTGTGGGAATGAAATGCGACCATGACTAGCTAGCAGAGTATACTCTTAACCAAGCTTCAGTTGTTAATTAATGCAGTTGATTGAGAATTATCTGTGTAAATGTTTTAGGAGCATTTAACGGCATCCTTGGCTGAGGGAAAGCACTCAGGTATCTGCGACTAGAATTTGAGGGGTTCTGTGAAAGTGGATGGGGGACAAAACCATTTCACTAACCTCTGCCACTGAGCATTATCCCTAATATAGGCCAGAAGCTGCAGTAGGAGCAGGTGTTAGCAGCAGCACTCATCACCGGACTGACCCCTAGAGCTTGTTGACGTGTTGAGTATATGTATATTACCACATACAACTTTGATGCCCAGCGTGGTAAGCCTGTGGTCCTAGCTCCTTGTGAGGACGAGGCAGGAGGATCACTTGAGACCAGGAATTCAAGGCCAACCTGGGCAACAAAGCAAGACCTTGTTTCAAAAAAAGTAAAAAATAACTTTGTATTTGGCCAGGCGTGGTAGCTCACGCCTGTAATCCCTATAATCCTAGCACTTTGGGAGGCCAAGTTGGAAGGATGGCTTGAGACCAGGAGTTCAAGACCAGCCTGGGCAACATAGCGAGACCTCATCTCAACAAAAAATAAAAAAAAATTAGCAGGGCATAGTGGCTCACACTTAGATTCCCAGCTACTTGAGAGGCTGAGGCCGAAGGATTACCTGAGCCCAGAAGGTCAAGACTGCCATGAGCTGTAATTGTGCCACTGCACTCCAGCCTGGGCAACAGAGTGAAACCCCCAACTCAAGAAAAAAACCAAAAAGCTTTGTTTTTAAAAAAAAAAAAATGTCAATATGATTGGTTTCTTTTGACATCCCTTAGAATTTATTTTGTATATTTAAGAACATTATTCTGAGAAAGGACCCATAGGCTTCATTAGACTGTAGGCAGGTTTAGGTTCTGTAGCACCAAAAAAGTTTGGGAACAGCTCAAGAGCCATGGTTTTCAGCTAGGACTACAACATGTCAGAGACACTAGGAGAGTTTTGAAGGAAATCCCAAGGGCATGCACATTCCTGGGGATTCTGGTGTGATTGGTCGAGGGTGGGGTTTGATCCTCCTTTTAAACCTTTCCCTTTCCCCTATCCCCTTTCCCTCAGGTGATTCTGCTGCTGCTGCTGAGGTTCACTAAACGGATGGCTTCTTTTATTTAATAAGGGGACATTTGCACGTCTTGCTGTGATTGTGCCTGGACAGATCATACCATCTGTCTTCTGAGTTTCTGTTCTTGTACAGATGATGTGATGTATGCTATCTAAGTAGAGTGACAGCAGTAAGCCTTAGCAGTGACTTTGCTGGTCTACAGTCATTTCCCTCTCTCAGAGGGTGCAAATCACAAATCTTAGTACCTTGAGAAATGACCATCCATATTTTTAGTTACAGATTTAAGAAAGGTTGAGAAAAGAAGGCTTAGGTTGAGCTTCAGTGCTACTGGCTGGCTTAAAGAAATCCACACCTGGTATCTTGAAGGATTCTTCGTCCACCGCCCCAGCCCTTGGTGTCTTCCAAAGCCGGTCCATGATTCAGAGCAATTTTAGGTTTTGTTAGCACTAACGTAACTAAAGCGATTCAAGTAGTAGACTTTTAGTTCCTGTGTCAGTTTTACTTTTTACTCTGCCATTATCATTTTATAGTTATCGCATGACTAAAATTCTAGTTTATTTAACATTTCTTTAAGTCTTTTTTCAAGAAATAAGCCCTTTGACAGAATTCTTAATTCTGTTATATTCCAAACAGCCCTTTCAATAATATCTGGCACATACTAGGCACTGGGTGGCTATTTCTCAGGTGAACAGTAGAAATTCAGACACACTAAAGGGCATATGGCAGTGTATGTGTGTGTGTTGTGTGCATCTCACCTGCTCGCCTCCGTTTTTGTTTTTTTTTAATCCAATATTATGGCGATTGTTCGTTGTTGGTACCTGCCTTATTCTTCTTAGTGACTACAAGTTACATAATATTTAAGTGGGCCTTTTGTACATAGTGAATCATTTTTGTTTTAAAGAAATAGAGATGGCATCTTGCTCTGTTACCGGGGCTGGAGTCCGGATCTTAACCTCCTGAATAGCTGGGACTATACATAGTTATTTGAATCATTTCCAGTCTTAAGTAACTGCAGTCCAGCAGCTGACTATCTTTCAGGGTACATCTTTGTGCACTTGTGCAGTAGGGTAAGTTACAAGAAGTGGAATTCAGGGTCGGGCATTCATAATATGTTTTGGTCCATATTGCTGCTTGCCCCTGCAACAATGCCTGTCTGCTTCTACGTACCCTCGCCAGTATAGTGTTAATTACAGAATGTTTAAGACCTCTCTTATGGTGTGCATTTGCATTTCTTTTGAGTGTTTAAAAGTTAATTGTTCTTTTTCTATAAACTGCTCAATGTACTTTGCTCATTTGCTCTTTGATTCAGTGGTCTTTTATTGACTGGACTCTATACTAATAAATGTACTTTTGTCAGGTATTGGAGAGATTTTTTTTTTTGGTCTTTGATGCTTTTCTTAAGCACAATTTTAAACTTTTTGTAATTAAATTTACTCTTTAAAGGCTTCTGAAGATTCTTTCCCATGCAGAAACACAGTTCACCATATTTTCTTCTAGTTCTTTCTTATGTTTTTTTTTTTAACATTTCTATCTTAGATCTGTCTTAATTTCATTTTGGAAGGAAGAGTAAAGTAGGAAGTCAACTTTATTTTGAAAAAGTTGCCATCACAGTTATTGTAACAGATGACTGTATGGTTATTCTGACACCGTTTATTGAATAACCCACCACTCTAAAATGAAAGGCTCCCTCTGTTATTTGCTGATTTTCCGTTTGCCATTCTTTCTGAAGGATCGTGGTCCAGTGATTGTTTTGTCACCGATACCAAACTGAAGTTCTGTATGTGGGTGGGGCCAGTAGTTCTTTATTAACTTCTTTTCCAGTTTTAGTTTCTTGAGCAAGCTCCTTAAAGTTCTTGTGTATTAGTAAAACATCTGCACACCCTCTCCAGTGCAGTGTGATTCAAATTGCGGTAGTCAGCAGGTTTTTCTTTCCAAATAAATGAATACTTATCAGTGATATCAGCTGTTTTTTCCCAAAGAAAAGAGTTTCTCTCAGATAATTTTAAAAATCTAAGCAGGTGACTTTTTAAGCGTTTCCAAACTGGTGTTTTTATGGAATTGTTCCATGAGATATTGATTGAAAGAGGTAAAGAGTGTAGTTCCAGCTACTTGGAAGACTGAGGAGGAAGAATCGCCGGAGCCCAGCAGGTAGAGGCTGCAGTGGCTGGGAGTGTGCCACTGCACTCCAGTCTGGGTGACAGAGTGAGAGTCCAACTCAGGGGGAAAAAGGGGGGGGGGGGGTAAAGAGAAAGATGATAAGGTTATTTCCAACTCTGTGCTTGGATATTATCAATATGCTTTGCCATGTTGTAGATTTCAAGAAGACCTGGAACAAGGCAAAACAAAGCTTTGTATAAATTAGCATTTAATCTGACTTACTTGAGCAGTACCTGCTTTTTATGCTACATGGCAGTATTCTGAACACCAGTTTGAGAAATAATACCTGTATTTATGCCTCAGCTACTATTTGAGGCATTTTTAAGATTGTTTCTATAATATAAATAAAGCCACCTTATTAAAGGATTCTTGGAAAATATTGAGAGAAAGGGAGAAAGAAAATCACCTGTACACTACTGATCTCCTGAGCACGACCACCCCCAAGCATTACAAAAATGTTTTAATCTCTTTTATTGCAGATTTCTTTTATAGTTTTCATTATACTGTATATGCGATTTGTTCATCATGTTCTTAATTTTTTTTACATCAAAATAAGAATTCCATGTCATTTCATATGTATTCTTTGTGGTTCAGAATGAGTGCTCTAACCCAAGGTTTCTCAAAGTTGGTCCAGGGACCCCAGGGGTCCTAAGACTTTTAGAGGATCTGTGAGTTCAGACCATCTCATAATAAATCTAAGACATCATTTGCCTTTTTATTCTTAATCTCATGAGTATACAGTGGAGTTTTTCAGCCAGCAGACTAAATGCAAAAGGAGGAAAATCTAGCTGCCTTTTTAAAAGTCACACATTAAGTGGATTTGTAAATATGTAAAACAAAGACATTCTTCTTGCTGAATTTTTAAGTTATTTTTTATAAAAAATTATGTTAACATGTGAAAGTTTTAAAAAATCAGGTGAAGATTTAGGGGATTTTTTTTTTTCAGTTTTAATCTAATATCATAAATATTAGTATAACCCACATAAAAACTCTTTGTGGTTCTTAATTTTTTTTTTTTTTGAATAGGAGTCTCACTCTGTCACCCAGACTGGTGGTAGTGCAGTGGCACACTCACTTGCTGGGCTCAGGCGATACTTCCACCTCAGCCTTCCAAGTAACTGGAACCACAGGCATATGCCACCATGCCCAGCTAATTTTTGTGTTTGCTTGTTTATTGTAGAGACAAGGTCTCGCCAAGTTGTGTGGTCCTTAATTTTTAGGAGCGTAAAGGAGTGCTGAGACCAGTTTGAGAACTGCTGTATTGCTGTATTTAATACAGAATGGGTTTATTTGAATAAAAAATGTATGATCATTTGATTTTATTCTTTTTATGCAAGTGACTTCTGATAAACAAATACAGTCGTCCCACGGTATCTCTGGGGGATTGCTTTCAGGCTTCCCCGCCATTACCAAAATCCACATGTGCTCATGTCTGTTCAGTGGTGTACTGTTTGCACGTAACCTACATACGTTCTCCTGTATATTGTAAATTACTTCTACATAACTTATAATAGCTAACATAATGTAAATGCTCTATAAATGGTTGTTCTATAAGTATTGTCTGTACGTGTTCAGTACAGATCCAGCCATTTTTTTCCCCTGAATATTTTGATCCACTGCTGGTTGAATCCAAGGATGCAGAACCCACAGATATGGAGGGGCGATTGTATGTTTTGATTCTAGAGAACACAGTTCTCTTTTGTAAGGAGATATTTTCGTGCTTTATAATGTGGCATTGCATCCAGGGACTGATTTATTGTTTTTGAATTAAGTTAGGCATGAGATTTTTAAAACAGTAACTTCAGTTCATTATTATTTTTTCCCCCAGGCCGCTGAGTATGTCCCAGAGAAGGTGAAGAAAGCCGAAAAGAAATTAGAAGAGAATCCATATGACCTTGATGCTTGGAGCATTCTCATTCGAGAGGCACAGGTTTAGTGATATAGGGTTACATTTCCTTCTCTGTGGGTCCAATCACACTACTGGGTTCTGCAGTAAATGATACTTTCATAATCCTAACATTGTAAATGCTGTTTATTGGTTTTCAATTTTAGAATCAACCTATAGACAAAGCACGGAAGACATATGAACGCCTTGTTGCCCAGTTCCCCAGTTCTGGCAGATTCTGGAAACTGTACATTGAAGCAGAGGTTACTATTTATTTTATTTTTTCTTATATAGCATCTGGTGGGAATTGCAGCATACACTATAGTGGTAGAAAACAAGTTAGGAACATAGCACAACTAGGACAAGGAGGATTTAAATGTCTCTTACCTTTATTTTGTAAAATAGGTATGAAGGAGTAATTAAAATGAATTTTTGAAATTTGGGTCTTTGACAAGCTGATGATTGTTGCATTTTGCAGTTGCAACAACATTAAAACAGTTTCAATGGTATTGGAGTGCTTTAGCCTTTTATTTACTTGTCATGTGTCAATTTATTGCCTCCTGTGTCATTTATTTAGAGCTCATTTTTCTTTTTGTTTCTACTTACTAATGTGAATGGGATTATATGAAAATACAGAAATGTTAGTTTTTCATAGGGTATTTTGAATGTCTGGTGAAATGAAACATTTTAAAGAGAATTCAAATTTTAATTTTGTGAAAATGCATGGTTTGTCAATGTAAGCACTTTAATAATTTAAAGTTTTGTCTGTAAGATAAAGTTAAACATGTAAGTTAATGTGACTCAAATCTATTTAATCATAATTTACCCAGTGATACTTTGATTTATTTTTTGGCTTTTTTCTGTCTTGAAATTTAAAGTCAGACATGTTTCTTTTAAAGGGTGAGGGCCCCATTCTTGATTATGGTTAGAAGGAAAATGTTAATTTTTAAAGACTGGAATTAGCAGTAAAAATGATAATAAGTGTTCATGTGTCTGACAATTGGCACCAAGTAATCATTTTTAGGTCATAAATTAATGGGGTAGAAAGGGTAAGATGGAAATAATTGATATCCACATTAAGCTGAATGGTATCCATTTCTTTTTCTAACTTATAATAACTTATGCAGTACTTTTTAAAATAATAATTTTGTAATGTAAATTCTCAACATAATCAAGTACACTGCGGCCTCAACATAATATTTTCCACTATAGCTGAAATTTGATAATGCATGGGTCTGTTTTAGACCTTTGCAGAGTGTTTGGTCATCAGCAGTACCGAATAGACTTCATCACAACAGTGTCATCTGTGATATGTCCTAGAATAGACCCAGCCACAGCAGCAGATTTAAATAGGGGCTACAGTATACTCATCGTATATTTGCGCTATAGTTTAGATTGTATTACGTTGGGGGGAGGGAAATTCCTAGATAATAGCAGGAACATTGTGTGTGTTACTTTTGTGTGTGTGAATGTGTATGGGGTGTGTTTGAGAGGTTGTGCCTTATGTGGAATCTAGTAGTTTTGACCCATGACTGCATCTGTAAGGTTCGTTGCCTATCCTCTGGGACCATTTCTTTCCTTAATGTATGATAGATTAAAGTCACCAGAGTAGATTGGCACACAACTCTGCTGGCGAGGCCTGTCTGAAATATGCAGAGGCCAGTGCTGCTTCATAATACTCATTAAAACAAGGAACCTGGATTCCCTGTACCTGGTCTGCATTCTAGTCTGACTTGACAGACACATTAGGCTTATGTTCAGATTCATCAGAAATGAACATAATTGATATGTCATCGTTTTTGTGTAATGAAGTTTTAAAAATATCTGTTTCTCAAATATTCAGGTGTCATACATGCATTTTGTAGTACATAAAGCTGAAATTGGCAGTTAGAGACTCCATTCTGTAATTATAAACACAATGGGTTTGTTTCTCCAATTTCCTAGCTATAAGTTATAAACTGCATCCTAAAAAAGAATTTCAAGAAAGACCGGATGTTATTCTAAGGGGCTGAAAGTTGTCTGAATACGTCAGAGCTGCTAGCAGTTGCCTAATGTATTCATTGGTCATGTCTGCAGTTACTTCATATACCCACACACACATGCAAATACATTTGCGTGTATATATAACATTGAGAACAAATGGTAATGGATATATGTGTATATTTTTAAAAATTTTATATTCTGGGTTTAGGAATTAAGATTTTAAATTGAATACTGGTCTTAGAAACACTTTTCTCTTTCCTGATTTGCTTTTTATTTTTTATTTTCACATTTTGTTTTTGTTTAGCCTGTGAGAGGCTAAAGTTTTCCTTGGTCATATCACTCAATGTGGCCTTTAATATTTCTGGAGAAGACACGTAACCTATTTATAATACATTTTAAAATCTGAAGTGGTAATAAGAATGTCTTCACATTGAAAGAAATACAGTGTTTACATAACATTCTGTATGCACTTAAGAAAATAAAGTTTTGTTAATACATTTGTTGTAACTCAGTACTTTATGGTGGGAAAATTGTAATGTTTCATTTATTTATATTCCGCTATTAACTTGGATGACTCCAGATATTATTTTTTCTCTAATAGAAAATACGTATATCTTGAATAACAAGATAATTTTCTTTCCCTGAGAAATTTGTTGCGAATCCTAATAAAATAACAAAGCAAAAAAGTAGTTAATATTTATAAAAATTTGAGACATCGATTGAAAATGACTATATTATCAATAATTATTTAGAGAAATTACCTAAGCTACTGTATCAGCCAGTAAATCAGCTTATCTCATATCTGAGAGTTTATCAATACCTGCTTAGCTGGTAACATTTGTATTTGTAAATGACATCCATGATTTGTCACACAGTTTTTTGCCGCAGTGTGGAAATTGTTGGAGGTAAAATCCTCTTACATGACTTAATATATCATAAGGGAAGCAATCATAGATATTCTTAAAGTGATGTAATTATCAAGCATAGAGCCAAATATCACTGTGAAATGAAACTGCTTTTGCTGCTTTTAGTTTTAAGTAAACATTTCAATACATCTCCAACTATTTTACTTGTATGCAGCTATCTTAAGTGCAGTTTAGTAAATTTTTTAATTTAAGGAATGTTAGTTTTTAAACATTTAGAGTTAGTGAAATACCCTCATCAGGGCCTCAATGCTTCTTACAGAACCACTTTCTACAGTGATCAAGACTCATTACTTATCACAAAATTGAGAAAATTTATATAATTTTTCCATATTCTTTAAGGTTGGCCCCCTCCACATGGTTTTCGAAGCTTTTCGTGTAGTAGGTAATCAGTGTAACAACATGTAAGCTACAGTATTTTACCGTTAGGAATAATTTGTTTTGAATTGGGCCACACTGGTAAATTTTTTGCTGAAAGATATTTTTATTCCTAGCTGGGGAGGAGTGAAAAAGGTAATACTGTTGGTAATAGCAACAATGTATCTTGCTGTCTGTGAAAACTGTAACTGTTTAATAAAAATATATAGAGAATTGATGGCTTTTTATTTTAAACATTTTTAAAACATGAACATACTTGGTTTTTCTTTCCTTATGAATAACGGGTTGTATGGCATACATTTTAATTTTCAAAATAGCCTTTCATCTTGGAAAATGGAAGTGAATTCAGGATGCGGCATGAGTGACCTTAACTGAAATAAACTTCACTGTTGAGACTGTTTTACTACTCTAGCAGTTTAAGTTGCTGTATTATGATTTGTTTATATTGAGCAATGTGATTTTAAAATGCAGATAAAATTACTACATTTTCATTTAGATTATAATCTCTTTTCTATACTTCAGCTTGCCACCTTTTAAAGAAACATCTGTACTCTTTTCTTATAAATCTGCACTTTTCCACTTTTCCTGTTTGTAATAAATGTTGGTCCATGTCTGTGTGATTATTCAGATTTAACTTTAAAACTCAACATGTTTTTTTATCTACAGTTTCTTAGATGCATATGTAAAGATAGAATAGCAATGTTAAAGAAAACAACAGGAAGTACTTGCCAACACAGAACTGAGTGATAATATCTGGAAGTGCTTTGAATAATTAAAGTGCTGTTTGATAAGCAGAGGAAACACCTGCCTGTCCACTCTCCTGAGTAGTGAGCGACTGCAGGCCTTATTGCCATGGCTGACTCCGTCCCTCCTCTCTGGCCATTGCCGCAGCAGGGCTGTAGAGACATTGACACTTCGCTAACTCAGTCTGTGTATTTTCCCTTGGGGCGTTTTCTCTTATCCACTGCAAAAGGACAGCAGTCACTTAGATAAGAGAATGACTTCAAATAAAATGTGTTTTCTAATCTTTACATCTTTCAGGTCATTTATTCCTTTAATGTGAAATACAACCATTTGTCTCAACTTTATAGAGCGGAGATATAGTCTCTGCAGTAATTGGTAAACATGTTGAAAACATACGGTCATTTCCTCTGCAAAGACTCTTACATTCTTAACCCAGCTTCTTCTGTTCTTTTGTGTAATGGTAGTTATGATATATTATGAAAATGTGGAAGAGGGTATCTCTGGGTTTATGATAAAATGCACATACATTCTAAAATTAGTTATGAAGCAATCAGATCATGCAATTTGAAATTTCCTTGGGGCTAGTGGTGGTTCAGCCTAAATTTCTTGGACATTTTTGGAATGACATACTTAATACCTAATATTTAGTCATTAAAAGTTATTTGGCATTGTAGTCATTGGGATGGTAGGGGTTAATGTTGATAGAATACTATCCCTATCCCCAAGTGGTGTTAAAGATATGCTGCAACATGGTGTCCATGAATCAACACCCAACATGTTATCCCATTATAGTACAGAGCTGGAAACTTTAATATTGGGGAAATAGAACCAATTCTCACACAGAGAATTCCTTTTATGGTGCTCAGCATTTTTGGTCCTAACAAACTTGAGGGAACCAGTTGGTAATTGACTTTCTCTTAAGAAAAGGAAAAAACCAGGGCCACTGTAAGTCAAGGCACAGCTCTTCTCTAATAGGCTCATGTTTTTGTTCAATGCAACAATTTTGGAGCAGCCATTCCTTTTGAATGAGTGGTTCAAGGCACTTCCAGGAAATGACCATGTTTAAAGTGTTACCGGTCACAGCTGTGAAAAGCCACACCTCTAAATAAAGGTGGAAGATAATGCACTCATTAGCTTGTAAATCATTAAACTTTCAACTTTGTTAACTTTGCTAAATTTTTAAGCCATACGTTTTTATTACTAAACTGGTTTGTTCTTAGCAACTTGGTAGCAGAAAACAAATAGGATGATAGTGAAATAGGTTGAAATCTGTATGGATCTTCCCCCCACCAGAATTTACAGCAATTTGAACCAAAGTTGTGAATATTTGCTTTGAATACAACTTACTGAGAAACAGCTGCTTTTCTGAGACTCGGGAAAGCATAACATGGGTAAGTCTTACTATTTTGTATGCAAAGACCTCCAGAGACAAATGTTTTGTTTAGAAATGCTAAGTGAGTTCTAAAGACAAGACGTCAAAGACAGGCTTGAAATGTAGTTTTGAGGTGAAATATGGAACCGTCGTGAGGGTCAAAGACAACAAGACCACAACGCTGTTTTTACTCTTTCTAAAGTCTGAATACTTCTGTTCATGAGATGGATCGTCTTTAATTACAGCTTTTTATTTAAATGTGAAATTTCCGTGCTAGCTTGTGCAGGTTACATTTTTAAATCTTCATTTGTCCAAAGATTTGTATATGGGAAATGGTCTTTTTTTTTTTTTTTTTTTTTTTTTTTGTTGGAGTCTCACTCTGTCACCCAGACTGGAGTGCAGTGGCCGCTTCCGGCCACAGCAGCCTCCACCTGCTGGGCTCCGGCGATCCTTCCACCTCAGCTTTCCGAGTAGCCGGAATTACAGGCGTGTGCTACCACGCCCAGCTGATTTTTTTGATTTATTGTAGAGATGAAGTCTCGCCAAGTTGCCCAGGTGGTTCTCAAACCCGCGGACTCAAGCAATCCACTCACCTCAGCCGGGAAATGGTCTTTTTTATGGTGACATTTTCTGCACCTTTTCATGCTGGATTTGAAGAAAAGTGTTGGCCATTTGGTGATAGTTTTCTTGAAACTTTTTTCACTCACCAAACTGTGACTGTTGCAAGTGTTAAACATTTAAAGCCAAAGTGGACATGGTGTTTTAAATCAGAAATAGAGAGCTGGAAGATTAGTTTAGCCTCCTTATTTACATGAGTAAAATAAAAGATTGTTATCCCTGGAGCCAGTTCACAAACTACTTTATCACCGGGGAATCTTAAAGCATCCCTGCTTCCCAGTTAGTGCCCAAGCACCCAGTTTGGGGAGTTGAGGCTTGAGGGCAGGACCTGCATCTTGTTGCTGTCAGTATATCACATAGCTGGCAGAATACTTCCTGTACTTGTCTGGGTGATGGAGTGATTACTCTCCTGGGTCCTTGTTTGCATGTAATCAATGAAGAGGTGATCTTACAGGCACCTTCTCTGTTGGTGTGTTATCGTGACTGTCATTTCAGGTTTGGCCATTTTTTGACTCAATTGATTCCTGGGTTTGAAACCCAATTTTCTGGCTCAAACTTCAAAAGAAATCATACGAGTGCCAAGCTAAGAATTAGGCAGCTTTAAGGAAGCTTCAATGTTGCGGGGTGATTATTTAAGCTGGAGAATGAAGCTTTCAAGAATTTACTGCAGCTTTTTGTGGGTGGCAAACTTCTACCCTCTGGAGAGTTTAAACAAGAATAGCACATCTTCATATTTATTTTCGGCTCGTCAGCTAACATTCATTCAGATTCGCACTCTTGAGTCTCATGTGTCATGCTTCTCATTCTTCTGGAGGGAGTAAAAGAAATGGAGTGTTCTCACAAAGAACCAGTTGTTTCTCAATTTGTGTCAGGTTTCAATCCATCGCTGAACTTTTCACTAGAAAGATCCTGAAGTGTGTCTCAAGCATTTTGAACTCATGTCTCCTGATTTTTTAAAATGCTCAAATATTTCCTTAATGGCTTTTGACCATTTTAAAATAAAATGTTGGCTAAAAATAAATCAGTGATTTTAGAATGTCTTTTCCAACTGTAATTGAGAATCTAAGCACTAATGATCCTTAGGAGTGCTTGAGTAGTCTAGGTGTTCCAAAACTTAAAAGGACCGTACAAGGTATTAGAGAAGTGCTGACTCATTGGAAGGAGGGTGGCCAACCGTTTTCTGTATTTGTACACTTAATTCCCTCATTGGCCATTTCCTTTGGTTATCGCTTTTGGCTGTTTATCAATCAAGAGAATGTTTGAAGGTTTTGTAGTTCTGTGTGTTGTGGTAGTTGGTGAGAAAATACTTCCAACATTTATTTATTTTTTTGAGTCAGAGTGTCGCCCAGACTGTAGTGCGGTGACACGCTCATGGCCACCGCTGCTTCCACCTGATCAGGTGATCCTGCCACCTCTGTCTTCCAAATAGTTGGACCCATAGATGTACTCTACCACACCCGGCTAATTTCTTTTACTTGTTGTAGAGATGAGATTTTGCTACATTGTCCTGGCTGGTCTTCAAAAATTATTTAACTTATCAATATTTAGTGTTGAAGATCCAAATTGCATGCCAATCAGAGGAGATTACATGGTTTAATCTGTTTTGTGTGGGTTGAATAGCAAGAGCATTACTTTTTTAAAAGTTCCAAACTAACGTTTAACATAAGCAATTTTTAGAATGTATTTTTAAGTGAAAGTATTAGGAACTTATGAAAAAGGTGCAAGAACATACAAATAATTCCCATCTGTACTTTACACGGATGGACCTGTTTTTAACATTCTGACCTAAGTGCTTTATCGATTTTCTATTTTTTTATGAACTGTAGGAGCCAGGGTTGCATACCCTGTACACAGATAATTCCTGTACACACAGCTGAATTAGGAATTACAGCATTAATAGAATGTTTTAATCTGCGGTCTATGGTTCTACCTTCAGTACCCCATCCTCTTTGTTATGCAATTTTCATTTACATTAGTCTCCTTGAGATGGAGCAGTTCTTCAGCCAAAATTTGATTTTGTTGGATGCTTCCTTGTTTTAGCTGAAAAGCTACAAAAGTGGGTGTGTGTTCTCTAATGTGTCTCATCCACAGGCAGGTGGGTGGTGTTCATCTGCCCCTTACTGATTACCCGCCTTTATGATGTTCAGGTGTTGACCAGCTTATTCACTATGTAGTTAATATTTCTTGTGTAATCTTATTTTATTTTTGAGTTTGAGTCTCACTGTTGCCCAGGCTGGAGGGCAGTGGCACACTCACAGCCACTGCAGCCTCGATCTCCTGGCCTCCGACGATCCTTCCACTTCAGCCTTCCAAGTAGTTGGAATTACAAGCGTGTGCTACCACGCCCGGCTAATTTTTTTGCGATTTATTGTAGAGACGAGGTTTCATCAAGTTGCCCAGGCTGGTCTCGAACCCCTGGGCTCAGGCAATCCACTCGTCTTGGCCTCCCAAGCCTGGGATTACAGACTTGAGCCACAGCGCCCGGCCTTCTTTTGTAAATAATAGAAAAAGTAATGGGAAGATACAGTATTTATAGAGTTCCAGAGTATCTCTTGCCTGACAATCACCCATCCCATTTAGAACCCTATTGATTCTTGTCTGAATCGGTGAAATTTTTCCATCAGATTGTCTAGTATTTTCCAATATGTTCGTTCTTGAGTGGAAATAGGTACTCTTTTTTTTTTTTTTTAACCTCCCCCTATCCACCTCTCCCCTCCCCTTTTGGAAATAAGTACTCCTTTAGTGACTGAAAGTTTGAATTTATGATGTCCAAAAACTATTGGAAAGTACTAGCTTCCCCTCCCCACTATGCTTGCTTTTTCTTCCTTTGAAAAGCTTACTAATGAATGTAGTTAGAAAACAATTTATGGGGTTTTTTTCAAATGTAAAGTCATTGTCAACAAAGACTGTCAATTCTGTAATAAGTCATATGGAGGAGAAAACTTAAAAATTGCTCTAACCGTGCATCAGATTATATAGAAACTTAAATTTTGATAAGAACTACTGTAGACTGCAGGAAATATCTGTATTGATGTACTTAGTTGATCAAATGGCAAATTGTAAGAATTTACATTTTTAAAATGACATCTTTCACTTTTAAAAGTAACTGAATCAAAAAGATATAAATTTGATTGTGTTTGCAAATGCCATGTCTTTTAACTTGTTTAAACTCAGCTTGGAGACACAAATTAGAAAGTTGTTAACACTTTAAAGGGGATAATTTGTCTATTAGCAATTAAGGATATTAGATTGCCTATCCTTGGGGACATTGGCCAAAAAGTGAGCTGTTCCATTGTAAATTTGAGTTTCCCGGACTGACAGAAGAGTTGCAAGGTTTACATTTAAGGAACAGACATTCTATGTCAAAATAACTTTATCTAATTGTTTTGTGATGAGGAGGGTCAGAACTTTCCTTGCTGTCGGTTATTGTAACCATGCACCGATCATTTTTGATAGTGAGGGAAAGATGTTTTTAAAATTCTTCATTTACTTAAAGAAAAGGAAGTGTAAAAAGTTTGCTAGTTACTCTATGAAGGATAGCGTGTAGGAAGAGAAATGACAGGATTTGGAGTCTGGGGACCTAGGGTATTTTACTTGTAGCTGTTTTATTGAATTACTGGAACCTTAGGCAATTGTTTTTTTCTTCCCAACTTTGTGTTATGAAAAATTTTGAAAGAATAATATAGTGAATACTGTATACCTTTCACCTAGGTTCAGTGTTTTCTTGTGAATGCTTTATATTTCTCTGCTTATATAAATAATAGTGTCCTACAAAATCACAATGTCATTATCACACTCAAAAGGAACAGTAGTGTTCAAGTTTAATATTGAGCTCATGCTTACATTTTTCCAACTGTCCCAGGTGGTTTTTTAAAAGTCCCTATTTCTATGACTGATAAAATTATTAGAATATTGTCTAATAGTGGTCCTTTTTCTGTTGTGCCCTGTGTTTAAGTATTAGTTTGCCACAGGTTTCATGATATTTCCAACTTACCCCTTCTCCATCTGAATGACAAAATAAGAACTCGTGTTGTTTACAGTCTGTAAGTTATGACATAATAGAAAAGTCCAGTTAACTACTCTAGACAGGAATTGTCATTACAACTTGATCCCCAGCTGAGGGGGTTGAAGTGAATTTTAAAATATTTTTACTAGTTAGTAGGAGGCAATTTATTTTAGTCTGTCTTAAAATATCAATATATTTGTAATAAGTTGCAATTTTTGTGGATCTTACTGAAAATATCCATGGAATTGCACTGGTGTTCTTAAAAGTAGGGTGTTCTTCAGTTGGTATATTTTAAGTGTGGGTGTACGGTATTCCTAAATTGTTATTTTCTTCTCCTTTTTTTAAGCACGATTTATTGAGAGGATAGAAAAACTCCCACAGTGGGAGGGGACCTGAGGTGGGTACCCAGTATTCCCAAATTTGATGGATAAGTAGTATATCAGGGAGGTATATTTTAGAGGTGAAATTTTTTTTTCTTTCCTCTGTTTTTAATTTTTTTTTATTTCTTGAAACTTTTTTGAAGTTTTTTTAAAAATAGATTTTTAGAAGTAAAAAGTCTACTTAATGAAAGCCATTGTTGATTTTTCAGTTTTATCCTTTTTTTTTTTGAGTTGGAGTCTCTTGTCGCCCAGTCTGGAGTGCAGTGACACACTCGTGGCCACCGCAGCCTCTATCTGCTGGGCTCTGGCAGTCCTTCCGCCTCAGCCTTCCAAGTAGCTGGAACTACAGACACATGCCCACCTCGCCTGGCTAGTTTTTATGATTTATTATAGAGACGACTTCTCGCCAAGTTACCCAGGTTGGTCTTTAAACCCCCACCCCCACCCCACCCGGGCTCAGGCATTCCTCTCACCTCAGCCTACCAAAGTGCAGGGATTACAGGCTGAGCCACTGCACCTGGCCAGTTTTATCTTTTTGATAGTGATTCTTTCTTTATTTTGACTGGCATAGTAAACATTTATTGGGCCTTTATCATATCCCACACACTGTGAATTAGTACTTTAAATGGATTATCTGATTAATCATTTTTCTTTTGATGTAAGTATGGGATAAACCCCCCCCCCCTTTTTTGGGAATTGTTTAATTTTTCTGAGATTTGGAGAGATTAAGGATCTTTATTCAGATCAACAGAATTAAGCTAAGTTACTGGGAAGTGGGAAAACTGGTGGCTTAAACTCAAGTGTTCTAATTTCTCAGTTTGGGCTCCTAATCACTGCCCACCATGCTTACTAACCTAAGAAACCTAAGATATAGTTGTGGGAATGGCTGTATAGTAGACTCTAACTGGCTTCCTTTTTCTTTGCTCAAGAGTGTCTTGCATTCTTTTTTAGCTACCTTCATGTTTTGATGTGCTTTGACAAATAGGTTATGTATAGCTACTCAAAATCACATAAAATTGCTTCAGTGGAATTTTCAACAAAATCTTTACAGGCTATGTAGCTTGTATAAAAACTTGTCTCTAAACTTCTAGTTGACTGTTCTGTGTACTTCAACCTTTCATAGTTCTCAACTTTTTTAGCTATACATACTTGGGTTTAATATCAAGTAGCACAAAATAATATTGTACACAAAAGAGGCAAGTCTGTAATTTTGAACTTTTAAGAAATGTATAAGAATTTATATATATATTTTTTTACAGCTTGGAATGTTTCCTTTTTACATTCCACATTAATCAGAAAGCAGTTAACTTCAACCATCTGTTTTTGGTTTAGCAATTAGGGTGTTATTAAAATGGCATTTACTTAAATCAAGACCAAAACTAAGAATTTAGTTAGGAGTCTATTAGCCTTTTAATATTTGCTTATGAAACAGTTTCTGTACTTTTCAAAGACATATATTCTTGCAAAATAAATTTTCTGATACAATAGATTATTCTTTATTCATCGCATGTTTTTGAAGGGAAAGATCTTTAGTTGAAGTTATGAAACAACCATTATAAGAAAGATTGAAGTCAGGGACACAATATTTAGTTCTTTTTTAAAAGATTATGAAAGAGGCACTTGTAGTTAATGGGGAAATCCATTTATTGAAACTACATACACATTTTCAATTATTTGTGGTTTATCAGGCTTGGGAATTCAGGATCCATTTTGTGAGCACATCTCCAATCTCTGTTTCCGAAAACTCAAGTGTCTTCGTGCTGCTTCCTGATACTAGTCAACTGATTCAAAGTAAACCATTCTGATGTTACATCAAAATTTGTTATTTACCTATAAAACTCAACTTGCAATTCTAAGTTTCCCACAATTGGAATTCTTTAAAATTTGACTTTAGTGTATTTAGTGATGCTTATTCTAGTTCTAATATATACGTTCTGGGTAGAAAGAAAAGTTTATAAGCTGTAGCTTGTAATATACGCGAGACCGTGCAGACTAAAACATGTAGAATTGTGTTGTTAGCCAACCCTCTTGGCAAGTACTTTTATATGTGGAAGAGTTCCCTGTAATGGTGGCTTTTCAGTAGGATGAAATTGATTAATGCCTATTGATATCAAATATGCCTGGGTTTGCATTCAGATAAAACTGCCTAAAGTATTACACAATTTTTAGGTCCATTTTTTAATTGCTGAATTTATAGATTCTTAAGAAAGTCATTAACTTTTTCAGTCTGTACTTGTAAACAAACGTCAGACACTGTTAGGTGCTGTGTACACCTCGGTGAACAAATTGGCAGTTTGGTATAGGAGACAATGAGAATGCTTCAACAGAGAAAGCACGGGGAGGGTGGAAGAGTCCAGGAAATCCTCCAGAAAAACTGGATTTCTAAATTGAGACCTAAGGTGTGTGTAGGAGTTAGCAGAGAGTACCTGGTGAAAGCTGCCAGTGCACAGGCCTTAAGGAAGGAAGGAGAAACATGCCTTACTGCGGATTTGAAGCAATTCTAGCTTGAGCGTTTTTAAGCTCAATTTTGCGTCTAGTCATCTTCCGTATTTTAAACAGATAACCTGTGACTGTTTGGTGGTTTTTCTTAATTACAGAAATCGCATGAAGTTAATGGCCATCAGCTCATCTAGAGTGGCTACTAAGCAGTTAGGGGAAAGAACTAGAGTAAAAAAAGCCTGACCATGACATTTTACAGTGGAGTTAAGTGACAGCGGAAGCTTTCTGTTCAATTCTCAAAGGAAAGTTGCATGTTAGCTAGAAATTTGCTTTTGGATTTTTTTTTTTTTTTTCCTTTTAGTTGGAGTCTCACTCTGTCGCCATAGCTAGAGTGCACTGACACGCTCACAGCCACCGCAGCTTCAACCTGCTGGGCACAGGCGATCCACCTCTGTCTTACAAGTAGCTGGAACTACAGGCACATTCACCACGCCTGGCTAATTTTTTATTTCTTCTAGAGATGAGGTCTCACTAAGTTGCCCAGGTTGATCTTGAACACATGGGCTCAGTCAGTCCTCTCACCTTGGCCTCCCAAAGTGCTGGGATTATAGGTGTGAGCCACTGCACCCAGCCAGTTTTTTTTTTTTTTTAATCTTTGAATATTGAGAAATTAAGAAGCTGTAAAACCTTTTTCCCTTTGATAACCTTTCTAAATGAGGAAAATGTGACATTAAATTGACCAGGATTTTCTAAGATAGATAGTTATTTTCCATAATAGGTAAAAATTGGGCAGTTGGCATCAAACAGTTTGATTCCTGGAAATACTTTCACTGTGAGTGAAATTTATTTTTACGAAATGCCAGATCCTAAGATACCACATTGTCAGTGTCTACTTATCCAGTGACAGTTTCCAAATTGTCTTATTCACAGAAAAAAGTGTTGCTTGTTGTATGAATTCTAATAATGAAAAAACTTAATGAAACCTTCCCTCCTTTCTTGATTGATTATGTATATTAATCTACATGTGTACACAAAGGACAGTTACACCAAAGAGACAAAGAATTAATGTAAGTTTAAAAGATACCACTTATTTATTCTAGTGTCAAAGAATCTATTGAAATTTACATTTGTGTGTGTGTGTGTGTGTCTTTTGAGTGGGGGTCTCACTCTGTCGCCCAGGCTGGAGTGCACTGGCATGACTGCAGCTAACTGCAGCCTTGAACTCCTGGGCTCAGGCAGTCCTGCCTCAGCCTCCTGAGTGGCTGAGACAACAGGCATGGGCCACCATGCCTGGCTAATATTTTTATTCTTTTGTAGAGAGAGATCTTGCTATGTGGCCCAGGCTGGTCTCGAACTCCTGGGCTCAAATAATCTTCCCATCTCAACCTCTCAAAGTGCTTAGATTACAGGCAAAAGCCACTGCACCTGACCTAATTAAAACATAGTTTTAAACAGAACCCTGAAACGTTTCCTGATATCTCTTGGATGTATACCTTTGGAATTTCTCAAGATGAATTAAGATTAAGACAAGTAAGATCACAAAAGGCAGTGGTTTCCAAATATCTGTCAAAAACCAAAGAAGTTGATCGATCTTGACACTTTCTAGATTTTCTAATTTTATTGTTGTAAAATCTCCAAATTTGTTAGGGAGAATTGCTAGACAGTATATCAGGAGAATAAGAATTTCACTGATGTAATAATGGAAAGCATTGTATATTTTTAGAAAGACAATGATACTATAAGAAATAAAATGTATGCCCATTAAGAGTGGATGAGGGGCAACCTCTTTGGGTCCACTCCCACTTGAGAGCTTTTCTGTCTTCTCATAAATCCTGCTATCTAAAAAAAAAAAAAAAAAGAGTGGATCACTGAATTAGTGAGTTCTGGTTCTTGATTAAGTTTGGCTACCTCGTAAAATCTCCAGAAATATTGCTAGAATAACCAGGGTACTAAAACTTCCAAGTAAAAACAGGATATTTTTTTTAAGTGACACGTTTTAATTTATATTCTTAGTAATTCTTGGACAAGATTAACATTTTTCTGTGTTTAAGAGTCACTTATTTCTTAATAATTTTAGGTAGGCTGATTAATAATTTAAGTAACAGAAAGTTGGTGAATACTAGAATACTAATTTAAGTATAAAGTTTTGTGTATAGTGTCTGCTTGGTAGATAATCCACACAGGAAAGTCTCTTCTGCAGCCACCCTGCCTTTGCTGTTCCATAAATTTTTTCCAGACACGTTGCCACCTTAGGACTGCTGTTTTACCTGCTCTGAAGATACTTCTCCAGATAGCTGCTTTGTTAACTTCCTTGTTTTCTTCATATCTGCAAAGGCGTTAACTTCCTACTGAATCTACTATGATCATCCTATTTAAAATTGCCACCCCTCTCCCTAGTACCCCAGAAATTCTCATCCTTTTCTGAGTTCTCCTTTGACCTGTAATACTTACACCTAATATACTGAAGTTTGTTAGTTTGTCTCTTGTACACCAATATATTCCAGAAACCTAGAACAATGCTTAGCATATAGTGGCACTGTAAATATTTATTGGATGGAAAATCCACATTGGAAAACAATTGGATTTTATAACTTGAATTCTAACAAAAATTAGAGTTATGATGTCAATTTATAACATGATGTATTATTTTTCATAAATATAAAATTATAATCAGCCGATGCCTTTACTGTTGACTTTTGGTTAAAGAGATCTGTCTTTATATTTAGGTCACTGAAAAGAAACTCTTCTTTTTGAACTAACTTTTGAATTGTCTAATATCACTGAACACTTAATTGTTTTAGATTAAACTTCTCTGACATTTACAATTACCTTGATGTATAATGTGATAAACATTTTTACTTTAGTTCCCAATTAAAGGGTGTTATTAATTTCCGTTGCCTTTTAATGTATCTTTTTTAATTGGTTGCTTGAGATTCTGAAATAATTTCAGATAAAACTTTCAAGATTAAAACTAACATGGCAGTAAATTCCTGGCTAGATGTCCTAAAAATGTAGGCATATATAGGAGTAAAATCTCTGAGATATTTGTATGTGGGCATATATGATAAAAACGTGAGTATTCACATGTTGGTCTGTCGAATGTCTTGGGTTGATCTGACAGATTAGCATTTAGTTCTTTACCATCCCTTTTGGTAGCTTTGACTTGTACTGTATATATGCACAACATCTGGATTGAAAATAATTACAATATTTAGATACTCAAAAAGTGCAAATTCATAAAATTGGCTTTATAGATTTATTTTTAAAACCTATAAAAGAGAATTGCTCTAGCTTTCATTTTTCTAAAAAGGCAACAAGTTGACTTCATTTTTATTATCATGTTACTTTTTGGAGGGGGTTGTGGTCTCACTCTGTCGTCCAACCTCACTATGTTTCCTAGGCTGGTCTCGAACTCCTGGTCTCAAGCAGTCCTCTCACCTTGGCCTCCCAAAGTGCTGCCACTTATCTTGTGTTTTTTTTAATCCAAACCTTTCACTTACTTAGGCATAGCAAACATTAAAGGTAAACTCAGATTGCTGGGATTATAAAGTGTTTCAGAGAGCTTAATTACAGTTACTTGGGAATTCTATAACATAGGAAATATATTTGTCTAAGTGAATTTTATGATTTTTTTTTTAACCTTCGGAATTTAGTGTATTGATGAACAATCGATTTTAAAGTTTTCAGTTGCCTTTCAAAATGATTGGCATATACAAATTTTTGTAATTTTTTTGAAAACTTGATTTTTATAAGCTGTTAGGAAGGAGACTATAAGGTAATATGGTGAGCTAGGTTACTCATATTAGCTCTCTCACTGGAAACAGCTAAGGCTGCTGGGCAGAATTTTAAGAACATTTTATTAACATTGGTGAACTAAAAGCACTGAAGAAATTGCCAGGTCAAAGCCAAGTGCGAGGGAAGAAAAGAAAATGGAGATAAACAGAAGGCTGAAGCTGGCAGTGCCCTGAGAGCCATCACCAAACTGGAAGAACTCAAGCTGCAGTTTTGAAGACTTATAGGACCTCAGACAGCAAAAGTCAAGCCCAAGGTCTACCCAAGGTGTGGGGTCCAACTGGACATTCTTTTTTCTTAAAACCATGTGCCCCAAAAGCTACACTCAGGATGACTGTAGTTAACTTATGCCACCTTCTTTCTACCTGTAGGGAATTGAGGAAGTTGCTTCCATCTGATTAGAGCAGAATGGGGAGATCCCGAGATGTTACAACAGTGGTCCTTGCATGGATTTGTGCAAGTAAACATCACTAGAGAATGATTCAGAAAAAGTCCAGCTTGAATTATTCCCATTGGTGTCCGGTGTAAAAGCTTACTCAAACTTTTCTGGAGGAGTCACCATCATCCTGGGCCTCAAACAGTCTCTGCAAATAATCTTCCAAGGAAATGGAGCAGTTTGTTATTAAAATTAAGCATACAAGGAAACTACATAAATCAGAAACAGACCTGCAAAGACTTCAGATGTTAGAACTAAGGTTTGGTTAGGTTAATTACACAAGTGAAGAGAGAATTGGAGAACTGAAGGAATCCAGATTGGAGCTTAAAGAGACAATGAGATGAAAAAATGAAAGAGATGTTAGACTCAAAGGATAGAGTGAAGACGTATGTAAGTGAAATTCTTAAAGTAGAGGAGAGACATTGGGCAGAAACACAACTTGAAGATACACATACTGAGAATGTTCCAGAACGATTGAAGGCTTCCATCAACAAATTCAGGATGCTCATTGAATCCCAAGCCATTTGAAGAAAAGGAAAAAAAAAAAAAGCACAACTAGACACATGAGAATGAAACTATAGAAAACTGAAGTTTTTTGAAAACTCAGATGCAGTTACAAACAGAAAGACAATTGACCTTCAAAGGAATGGCAGGTCAACAGCTTCATGACAGCAGCAAGAGAAGCCAGAAGACAGTGGCATTACCTCTTCAGTTTGCTGGAGAAATAGCTGTCAACTTAAAGGTTCTGTATCTAGGGCCAGAATCTTCAAATTATGAGGATAAAATAAGACATTTTGAGGCAGTGTTAATAAAATAGCACTGTCCTAGTTTCACATGTATTTTTGGATATTTACAACTGTGTATAATTTTAGTGTATTTATAGTTAAGAAAAACTCGTTAAGTATTCATCAAGTTACTCTTCATATCTGTTTTCTTAATAAGCTTTGTACTTCAAAGTCATTCTATTCCAATGAAAGTTCTCATAAGTGAAAGAATTTTTGGAATTGTAATTAATGGTATATTTTCAGCTCCCTTTTTTTCAGAGTAAAAACGATTTTGAACTTTATATTTACTGTAAGTAGAATTGTGAATCTCCTTGATTGGCTTAGTGCCAGAAGTTTATAGTTTGTGGCATCCAAAGTAGTTCCTTAAATAAAAATGTTGAATTTAAGTTAAATTTTTACCCAAGTATATCACTAGTAATTTTATTGTAAAATATTTAATACTTTATAGAACACTTTGACTTGGTTGGAAATTAATATTTTAAATAATGAGTAACACCAGTGTCTTATTCCATTAATTAGTATCCATTTTTAAGGTTTGAAAATTGGCTAACATTTTTATGGTAGTGCCTCTGTACTTTATCTTTTTTTTTTTTTTTTTTTGATGTTCACATTTACTCAGAGTTTTCAGGCTTTGAAAGTAATCCTTTACCTTAAAAAATGTTAAGCTGGGCTCAATCTGTAGTCCCAGCACTTCAGGAGGCCGAGGCGAGTGGATTGCCTGAGCCCGCGGGTTCGAGACCAGCCCAGGCAACTTGGCGAGACCTCGTCTCTACAATAAATCAAAAATTAGCCAGGCGCAGTAGCGCACACCTGTAGTTCCAGCTACTTGGAAGGCTGAGGCAGAAGGATCACTGGAGCCCAGCCGGTCAATGCTAGGGTGGCCGTGGGCATGCTCCTGCACTCCAGCCTGGGCAACTGAGAGACTCTAACTTAAAAAAAAGATCGTTTTAATATTATATCTCCAATTTCTGTATACATAATGCACATTATTTTGTACATGCTGGGAGGTTTTGGAATATTTGAGAATTGATGGCAAAAACAAATATATTTAAATGTAAAAGCTCAAAAGGAGTTCTATGTTAAAGAAGAATTTTTAAATATATATTAAAATAAGATTGAAAAATCAGAAGATACAAAAGGAACCTACAGTACCAAGTTGTCTACCCATGTCCTTGAGGCACCAGTTTCCTTCCCCAGCAAGTATTCATCTCATCTAGAAATGCTGAAATGCATGCACGAGGTGGGACCCTAGTAGTACAGCCTTCCCTCACTGTAATGATGGGTGACTTAATGAGCACACCTGCCCACACTGTGCTAACTGTTCAGTAGTTTTTGACCCAAAATGGCACGGCCCCTGTGTCCCACCCTTTCTATTCACCCCAAGTGATTTTTTTTTTGTTTCCCTGGATGAAAAAAGTCCTCAAAGGGAAACGGGTTGAAATGGCAGAAGCACTAAAAGGCATCAAAATCAACGAGTTCAAAAACTGTTTTGAGCATCAGAAAAAGGATCTCAATAGGTGAATTGCATCAGATGGAAAGGACTTTGAAGGTGACTGAAGTTTAAGCATGGAAGAATACACACCATTTTTTACAAATTCCTTTTTTGAGGGTTTCCTCTTGTACATATTCTCCCCTTTTATGTTAATATGCATTACATTTTGTTCTACATCTTGTTTTTTTGCTTACAGTAAATTTTAGAAATCTTTATTTCTTTCTACAAATGTATAGTATTCTGTATTTCATTTAATTTGTATCCTATTGAAGGACATTTTCCCATCTTGTTTTATTACAGACAGTGCTGCAGTGAGTAATTGTGTACATGTCATTTCCATTTGTGTGAATATTTCCATAGACTTTCCAAAAGTAGAATTGCTGAATCAGAGAGTGTGGGTTTTTTGGGTTTTTTTGGTTTTTTTGTTTTGTTTTGTTTTCTCTTTCTAAATGACTTTCCATAGAGGTCTTAAATCCCAATCCCTTCAAACAGCCTAATTCCTCAAGTCCTCTCCACACAATGTGTTATTTTACTTTTTAATTTTTGTCACTATGCATAGGTAAAAAATGGCCATCTCAGTGTGGTTTCATCTACGTTTCCCTTAGAAGTGAGATTGAGCATATTTTCACATGTTTAAGAGCCCTTGGGATTTCTTTTTCTGGGAACTGTTCTCCCTAGTCCATTTTTTGTTTTGTTTTTTCTTATTTGCAGAAACACATCAGGGAAATTACAGGAAACTTTTCATCATGATTTCTTATTTAGAAGTTCAAGTAATTTTGATAAAACTTTCAAATAGTGTGTTATTTTTATTTTTTATACTTGTTTTTTTCATTGTCAGAATAGAGGGAATAATATGTCCTGAGAAGAAAGACCAGTATTTTCCCTTGTTTTTTCAGTGTTATTATTGATCTGCTTTAAATGTTTTTCTTTAAAGTACATTTGTATGTTTAGGTTTTTATTTGGTTGGTGAAACCCCTGATTTTCCATTTAAATTAAGCCTTATGTTTGCAAATTATATTTCTCATACGTCTTTTAGGCTTTTCAAGTTTTTATTTTAGTGTCGCAAGCTATATGCGAGAATTTGCCACATGACTAAATCGCATGCGGGTGAAGTTTGGGCAACTAGCGAGCCCTCTCCGAGACCCCTGGGAAGTAGACATGGTGTCCAGTGGGTGGGTGCGAGCCCCTTCTCTCCCTGCTGGCAGTGTCTTTTCAACGTTTTATGTTGCGTCTCACCATTGGAAAGATGTGAGAAGACTCGGATAACAAGGCGAAAATAGTTATAAGTAGATTTCATAGGGACATGTTTCTCTTGCTAGTTATATTTTTCTCCCTGAAATTGATTTGCCTATTCAACACTTGTGAAGAAAGAAACCTTGATTCACACTGCAGATCTTTTGAGCTGTTCAATTAAGGTCATTTTATAAAGAATAGACTCAAAGTCATGAAGATATCTTTCAAGAATCATGGAAATCCCTGTGAAGTGAGTTTAATATATAAGGATTAAATTTGTTCTGTTAACAGTATACATTTCAAAACCAGTCTTCCCATTGGTGAGGTAATAAAACACTTCATACAATACAAATTTCCAACGTGCAAACCCAGTGTATGTCAGTGAAGCAGTTTGAAAGCCCATACCTACTTTTATTTCTTTATTTTTATTTTTTAATTTTAAAGATGTGGGCTACAATTTGGGGTTAGGTACATAAGTGATCATCGTATAGGTGCAGTTTGGGCCTCCCATGGTCCTCAGTTTGCCTGGTTTGGGATCAGGCACCCTCATCCTTGGATTATTTTAGACATCACATTTTATGGTAGGATGGGATATGGAGAGGGAACAGTACAGTGATCTTTTGTCCCCCATCCTCGCTCACAGTTAGGTAGTGCTTGGAAAAGGACTGCCAGGAGCCCAATTTCTTTGAGATTCTGAGTATTAAGGAGCTTATTTTACTATTGTTTCTTACATGTCACAGCTTTTGGTAATCTGACAGCTCCACTGACCTGTTGCATTAGTCCTGGACAAAATTAGATCGGTATATAATAATCAACTAGAAAGAATGACCAAATGTGTTTACTAGATTCCAGGAGCCTCCCCGCTAGACTTCATTTGCTGGTGAAAGTGCCATTGTCTTGATATGGAACTTGCTTTTCAGGTTTTTTTCTCTTCAGCTTTCTTTACATTTTAGTGACAGTAGAGTCAGAGCCTTGTTCTCATAACAGGAATTCTAGCATAATCTTTTCCTCTTGTCTACTGAATCCTTAATGGCAGCATTCCATGTAGAATTTGAACTTTTACCTTTGGTAACATTACTCTGGAAAATGTCATTACAGACATATTTGGAAGAGATAACATGTGAAATACAAACCAAACATTTCAAACTATGAAACAATTCCAGAAAAATAGGCCTATTTTTGTTAAGCCTATAAATGTGGCCCTATTTGGAGAAGTACACTTTGAAATTTAGAAAATAAAGTAACTAGTAGATTATCTTATGGATAGTCTGGAGATAAATGCTTCAAATTTTAGTTTAGGACTGAAGTGATTAAAATACAGCCGAATTTTTAATTTTTTCAAAGAAGAAAATTTATGTCTCATTCTCCTAGAATTTAATATTTACCGGAAATTTTTCTTTGTTTTTGATAAAGATGACTTGTTACATATGTCTACTTTTTCAAACCTCCACTTGTGAACTCTCTAATTTCTCATCTTTTATGTTGCTACTTGAAGCAGTTTTGCTTAGGAAATAGAAATCATGTTTCCATACAAGAAAATTAATTAATGGAAAATAGAATTGATTTGGGTATGCTCATGGAAAGATCTAAGCCATGTGAAAATCTAACTTTCAAAGTCCATATTAGGTATTAATCCTCCTTTTAAACTGAATTTACTGACAGTATAATACTTAGCATTCTAGCCGGCTCGGTGGCTCAGCCTGTAATCTTGCGCTTTGGGAGGCCGAGATGAGTGAATTGTCTGAGGCCGCGGGTTCAAGACCCACCTGGGCAACTTGGCGAGACCTCATCTCTATAATAAAAAAAAACTAGCTGGGTGTGGTAGCGCACGCCTGTAGTTTTGGCTACTTGGAAGGCTGAGGCAGAAGGATCGCCGGAGCCCAGTAGGTCGAGGCTGCGGTGGCTGAGAGTGTGCCACTGTACCCCAGTCTGGGCGACAGAGTGAGACTCCAACTCAAAAAAAAAAAAAATACTTAGGAAGGTATTAAGCACAAAGGAAAGGAAAAAGGAACAAACACGCTTTTCCCAAGAACACAGGAAAACAGAGAATCAACACAGCATGTATCATGACTGCAAACTGAAAACACACACACATCAATGCAAAAACCAAAAGAAAATCAACAAACAAACAAACAGCAACAACAACAAAGAACTTTATAAGACCCTCATGACAATAAACTCTCACATCTCAATAATCAGCCTGTACATGAATGGAATAAATGTACCACTGAAAGGACACAGAATAGAAAATGATGGGGGGGGGGAACCACAACCCAACAATTAGCTGCCTCCAAGAAACACATCTCAACACAAACGACCTCACAGACTCAAAGTTAAGAGGATGGAAAACAAATTTTCAGGCAAAAGAACAGAGGAATCTTACTGTCAGACAAAACAACCCTCAAATTATCAAAAATTTAAAAAGATACAGAAGGACACTGCATAATGATAAAAGGTTCAATCTACCAATAAGAAATATCCATCCTAAACATATATGCACCCAACACAAGAGCGCCAGCTTTTATAAAACAGCTACTAAGTAAACTAAAAAAAGATATGGACTCTAACACTATCATAGCTGGTGACTCAGATACCCCACTAATACCCTAGATAGATCATCAAGGCAAAAAAATAAACAAGAAGATCCAGAACTTCAACTTGATGCTTCTCTAAATAGACTTAATACATACCTACAGAACACTTCACCCAAAAACCACAGAATATACATTCTACTCATGACCTTATGGTACATACTCCAAGATCCACCACAGACTCAGTCATGTTTCAAACATAAACAAATTTCATAAGATCAAAATACTGCCACGCACCTTCTCAGACCACAGTGAAATAACAAATAAATATCAACAACAAAATTTCCCCAAAACCCACAAAGTCATGGACAATAAACAGCATGATGCTGAACAACTCCTGTGTGTCAACACAGAAACCAAAACAGAAATTAAAAAATTTTGGAAACAAATGCAAATAAAGAAACATCTTACCAAAACCTCTGGGATGCCTTGAAAGCACATCACTAAGAGGGAAATTCATATCTCTAATGAACACACATCGAGAAAATGAAAAGATCACAAGCTAACAGCCTAAGGGAGCTGGAAAGGCAAGACCAACAAAACAGTAACTTAAGCAGAAAAATCCAGATCACCAAATTAAAAACCCAAATTCAGGACATAAAAGACAAAAAAATCATAGAAAAAAAAAATCAATGAAACAAAAATTGGTTCTTTGAAAAGATAAACAAGATTGATGGACCTCTAGCCAGACTGACCAAGAAAAAGAGAGAAAAAGCCCAAATAAACACAATCAGAAGTAAAAAAGATCAAGTCACAACTGACCCCAAAGAAATACAAAAGATTATCAGAGATTACTATGCACACCTGTATGGAAACAAACTTGAAAACCTAGATGAAATGAAGAACTTTCTGACATCACACAACCCTCCAAGATTGAAACAAGAAGAAATTAAGACCCTAAATAGACCAATGATGATTAGGAAAATTGACCTTGCCATAAGAAAACTACCTACAAAAAAAAGGCCTGAACCAGAAAGCTTTCCAGTGGAATTCTACAAACATACAAGGAGGAGCTGATATCAATCCTATTGAAAATATTCCAAGCAGTCAAGAAACACAGAACTCTCCCCAAATCATTTTATGAAGCTAACATCACAATGATACCAAAACCTGGTAAAGATCCAACAAAGAAAGATAACTATAGGCCAATATCCTTGATGAACATAGATGCAAAAATTCTCAACAAGATTCTAGCAAATGAGATCCAACAACACAACTCAAAAATCATCCACTATGACCAAGTAGGCTTCATTCCCAGGATGCAGGAATGGTTCAACATCTAAAAGACCATAAACGTAATTAAGTACATGAAGATGTAAAAACAAGAACATGATTATATCATTAGACTCAGGAAAAGCTTTCAATAAAAGCCAGCATTCTCTTCTTGATAAAAACCCTTGAACACCTAGGCACAGAGAGAACATACTGTAAAATAGTAAGAGCCATCTATGATAAACTCACAACCAACATACTGCTAAACAGACAGAAATTGAAAACATTTCCCCTTGAAAACCAGAACAAGACAAGGCTGCCCACTCTCATCCCTCCTGTTCAACATAGTGTTGGAAGTCCTAGACAGAGCAAGCAAACAAGAGAAGGAAATAAAGCATATCCAAAGAGGAAAAGAGGAAGTTAAGTTATCCCTCTTTGCTGACAATATGATCTTATACCTTGAAAATGCAAGAAAATCTGGCAAAAACCTACATGCACTGATAAAGGGCTCTGGCAAAGTCTCGGTACAAAATCAACATGCAAAAGACAGTCGTGGCAGTTTTTCTTTTTTTAAGAAACTTGCCCTTGGCAGGTCTTTCTGCCATTAATATTCCTTTTTTCTTCTCTTCTTCTCGCTAATAAACTGTTTTAAAACTTTGGGGGGGAAAAAAAGATGGTTGCATTCTTATACACCAACAACAAATAAGCAGAGAACCAAATAAAAAGCACAATCCCATTAATAATAGCCACAAAAAAATAAAATGCCTCAGCATCTTCCTAGCCAGAAAAGTGAAAGACCTTTACAACAAAAACTACAAAACACTACTCAAAGATATCAAAGAAGACACAAACAAATGGAAAAATATTTCCATGCTCATGGGTTGGAAGAATTAACATTGTTAAGATGTCCATACTACCAAAGGCAATCTACAGATTCAGCACCAATACCCATTAAATTACCAATATCATTCTTCTCAAATCTGGAAATGACAACACATAAATTTATATAAAAACATAAAAGACCACGAATAGTCAAAACAATCCTTAGCAAAAGAAACAAAGTGGGAGGTGTATCACATTTCCAGACTTAAAACTTTACTATAAGGCTACAACAATCAAAAGAGCCTGGTACTGGTACAAGAACAGGCCTACAGACCAATGAAACAGGATAGAGAGTCCAGAAGCAAAACCTCAATTTCTCAACCAACTCATCTTCAACAAGGCCTCCACCAACAACCACTGGAGAGAGGAGAACCTATTCAGTAAATGGTGCTGGGAAAACTGGCTGACCAAATGCAGAAGACTGAAACAGGACCCCTATCCACCATACACAAAAACCAACTCTAAATGGATCAAAGGCCTAAATGTAAAACTTCAGACTGTAAGAATCTTAGAAAACACAGGAGACACTCTTATGGAAACTGGAATAGGCAAACAATTCCTAATCAAAACCCCAAATACCCCTGCCAAAAGACAGACAAGTGGGACCTCATCAAACTGACAAGCTTCTGCAAAGCCAAAGAAACCATCAAGAGAGCAAGGAGACTGCCCACAGACTGGGAAAAAATATTGGCAAACTGTATGTCTGACAAAAATCCATGTTCTTAATTGGCCCT
>CAUYQG010162535.1:0-42097 GCA_963574415.1 Tarsius wallacei
TGGGCATGGGAGGGGCACACCTCATCAACAAGGGTACCTGCATAATGCATATTTTTATACCTAACACTTAACTGTGTACCCCACAATTTTAAAATAAAAATATGTTTTTAAAAAAAAGGAACCCAAATTTACCTGTATGACTACCGCTTATGTACCTAACTGTGAATTGTATTCCACCTCTTTAAAAATAAAAAATAAAGTGAGAAAAAAAAAGTTACAAAGCAATTATCAATAGCTATCTCTAGTGAACCAGGTTTGTCCTTGGCTAATGGTCAGAGGGCAGGGTATGTGTGGAGCACAATAACTAGCAAAGTATGTGAAAAGAAGAAAAAAACTCAGTTAAAATGGCTGCTTTAAAATGGCTGCACTTCAGCTACGGCGACTCCATTTTGACTTTATCCACTTTATATATATATGTTTTACATGAGTAAAACAATCAGGTTAGATTGTTTCTCCCATTTCTTGTAATCTATATAATTGAAGCTATAGCCTAACAGCCATGATTTAGTTGCATCACATTGAATTGATGGTAGTTCATGACGGGGTATGGGAGAGACACTTTGAGTGCACCTTTTAAAATTTTGTTCCTGAGGTAAACATATGTGTGCAAGTATCTTTTTTATAGAGTGATTTGCGTTCTTCCAGGTATATTCCCAGTAGGGGGATTGCGGGGTCATATGGACGGTCAATTTTTAGATCTTTTAGGAATTGTCACACTGTTTTCCACAGAGGCTTACTAGTTTACACTCCCACAGTGTAGAAGTGTTTCCTTTTTGCCACCATGCTGCCCATCAAAAGAGGACTGGATTTTTAAAATGTGGTACATACACACAATGGAATATTACACAGCCATAAAGAAGAACAAAATCATGAACTTCACATCAACCCGGATGAAATTAGAGTCTATAATACTAGGAATCTTTCACAGAAACAAAGAACTGAGTATCACATGTTCTCACTCATAAGTGGACCTTGAACAGTTATCATAATACCATAAGAAAAGGATTGGCAGTAGTGCGAAACTGCCGGGAGGAGAGCGGGGAAGTGGGATTGGCAGTAGTGGGAAACTTCCTGGGGAGGGGGGGCCACACCTCATCAACAAGGGTATGTGTAAGAACATGTGTATACCTAACCCTGAATTGTACCCCACATCTTTAAAACAAAAAATAAAAATATAAAAATAAAAAGATTTTGCTCCTGGTTCCTTATTCCTGAGGCGCAAGAGACCTCTAAGCCTGATGTCACCTAAGCAGATTGGTGTGACAGCATGGCTTCATTTCTTTACCAAGGGAATACACAGCTACAATGCAGCAAATACTTCATGGACTCTCACATAACCAGCAGCATCCAAGAAAAGACAAGGAAACAATAAGACCATCAACATCCACCAGAGCTTTACTGGTGGCACATCATGGCCAGCAACAATTTCTGGAGAGAAAATAAATTTATGTCAGGGAAATTCACCCACTTCATCTGCCAGAAAGAAGGATTTTGTATACCCGGAGGAACATAAATCGTTCTACCAAAAAGACACCTGCACATGCATGTTTATTGTTGCACAATTCACAATAGCTAAAACATGGAAGCAACCCTACTGGCCCTTGAAAGTGGACTGGATGAATAAAATGTTGTACATAAACATGAAGGAGCATTAAGCAGCCATAAATAAGAACAAAATAACGGACTTTGCAGCAAATTAGATGGAATTGGAGACCATCATACTAAGCGATCTGTCACAGAAACAAAGAACTGAATACCACACGTTTTCACTCATAAGTGAACCCTGAACAACAGCCACATGAACACAAGGGAAAGATCAACAGTTGCTAGGCACTGCTAGGGAAGGGGGCAGGGAAGTGGATGGGGGCATGTGACAACACAAAAGATTCCAGGTCCACTACCAGGGGAAGGACAGTCAGCAGGAAGGCCAAACTTCATCTGCATACTCCCTACCTGTGTAGTTAATCTTCACTTGTACCCCCCCATATCTCTATAATAAAATAAAATAAAAAAGAAAGATTTTAAAATGAAGGTTCTACAACATAGAAGAAAAGATATTCGTGAGAGCACAGTTTTTAGATCACAGCAAGAAGTCCATTAAGATTTGTTGAATGAATATTTTATAAGAAAGCAAATGTTGCTATTGGTGAATTGGTGGTCAGTGATTTAAATTTTTGTCTCAAACTTTGTGCTCATTATGATAAATTCCATATGTTTCATAAAAGAAGGGAAAATGCTTTCTTCAGAGGCCACAATGTAGAAAAGTCTCCTGGGTTTTTCAAATCTTTTTTTTTTTTTTTAGATTAGAGAATATAGTTTACTTAGAATGTAAATTAGAAAGAGAGAGAGAGCGAGAGAAAGAGTAGATTCACCTCCCCAAGGTAGGGGAAGAGGAATATCACTTTTTAAGACATTTTATTTTAAGATAATTTTAGACTTAGAGAAAAGTTGCAAAAATCATACAAAATGTTCCTATATACCCTTCATTTGACTTCTCCTTATGTTAACAACCCCTTACATAAACATAGAACAATGATCAAACCAATGAAATTGACCTTCTATACTACTGTTAACTAAAATGCAGAATTTATTCAGATTTTACTAGTTTTCCCTAATGTTCCAGAATTTAACCTAGGAACTCAACTCATGTTCATTTGTCATGACTCCTAAGTCTCCTCCAATCTATGACAATGTCTTCTTCCCTTGTCTTCATGACCTTGACTCTTTTGACGAGTACTAGCTAGCCATTGTGTAGAAAGTCTCTCAATTTGTGTTTAACCAATGTTTGCTAATTATTAAATAGAGAAGATGCATCTTGCAAAGGATACCATAGAGGTGGTGTGTCCTTCTCGTTTGTCAAGTCAGGAGGTACATGACATTTATATGTATTACTGATGATGCTTACCTCCATCGCTTGCCATTACCAATATTTCAGAGAGGTCTTTTGAAACTATGCAACTACTGTCTCTGTTTAAAGTGTTACCCACCAATTTTAGCATTCATCAAGGGAGTTTATCAGTCATAATATTACTATGTGTTGTAGTGATTGTTTTCTATTTCTCTCATTCCATTTACATTTATTAATTGGAATCTTTCTGTAAAGAAGTGTTGTTGTTTCTTCCCCATTTCTATGTCCAGTTATTTATTTGTACCAGAATGGGTGGATGGATTTGTTTTCTTTAGGTTGTAATCTAATGCTATCATTATTTGTTTTGCAAGTCAATCTGTTATAACTTTAGCCAGTCAAAGCTCTTCCAAGTGTCTCTTGTGCTTTTTCAAGAGTCCTCATCCTTTGGTTAGTTAGTTTTTGAACATGTCATTATTATCTGGCACCCCCAGATGTTCCAGGCTCATTCTGTAATTTTTCCTGGATGATTCCCAGTTCTGGAGTCATCCAATTTACCAAAGAGCCCCTGGTTGCCTTTATTTGGAGAATGGTATTTAGAGTGGTGCTACTGAAGTATCACAAATTCACTTTTTTTTTACAGTTTAATTGCCAAGTCAGTGCTTTAGGATTTCTCCCATCCCAACCACCTCCACTCACCCACAAAACAAAAAGCACAGACCCTCAGCCCCAAGCATAAACAGCACATTGACACATTGCCCTATTTTCCAAGAGCAATATTTCTTAGAAATTCACAAGCATTATGGCAGGAATAGGTAACAACTGTCAAACTGGATACCAGCTTTAACCGTGGGGCAGGATCCTGGACTCCATTGCTGTGACAGGTATCGCAGTCCTTTGTTGCTAGGTCATGAGGAGATACTGGGAGAGTGCCAGGTATGGGGGTGGGTCTCGTAGGAGAGGTCACAGCAGGTTGGGACTATGGGCAGGCACTCAGGAGAGTCAGAGCAACAGCAATTGCCAAACAGTAAGGTTGTTTCTATATTATAGAACGACATATCAGTAGATGATATGTGCATATAGCAGCTGATTGTCAGCCTCTCTCTTATTACCTTATAGCACCTGCAAACTAGATGATAATCCTTATTAAAAATATTAGATCCCTGTCATTTTCACCTTCTTCCTGAGAACCAGGACTCTGGAGTCAATTCAAACAGCATTTGAATACTGTTTCCTCTACCCATACAAGCTGTGTAATCTTAGTCAAGTTACTTGACTTCTCTGAGCCTCAGTTTCCTCAAAAGAGGTAATGAGAGCACTACCTCACAGTATTGAGTATGTGATAGAATACATGTAAAGTACTCAATATAGTGCTCAGCACATGGCAAATTCTCAACAAACATTCGCACAATTGCTGCTACTGCCACAAATAAAAGTACTAATAAATATTATAATAAGTGTTAGCCATTATTTGATGTATCATTATGACTTTTTTTCCTATCCTCCACAGAAGCAGCAAATATTATAGAATTCAGTCTATTTTCTACAAAAGGGACTCTAGTATTTTGTCACGATGATGATATAACAATGAGATGGAGAGTTCCACTTCCAGTTATTAATTACCCAGTATATTTCACATAACTAATCAACTTTGCATGGAATGGTAAGATAATGAAATTTTGCTCTGCTTTTTCCTTATGAAGCCAGGAACAATAATTGCACAGGAGAAATCCAATCTCTGTAGGCATGATTAGGTAGGTTATTAATTAGTTTTAATGCTGCAAATATCTTGGGCACAATTTTACGACTTGCACCATGTGTAATTATACTCTAGAATACTGGAGGCAAAAGTAATCTTAATGATAATTTAGTTTGATAAACTCGTTTTGCACAAAAGATAATTGAAGCTCAGAAAAGTAAAGTGATTTTCCCAAGGTCACACAGCCAGGCAGTATGTCGACCTCAGGGCCTTCATGCTGTCTTTGAGATACAAAACATCATCCTGCAGATAATTAATTAGTATTTAGCACTCAGAGGTAAAAATTTTTTTCTCATGACTCTAGACTTTAGCCAACTTCTATGTTGTATCCTTTGTTTTCCCTCTGGTAGCATCCTGACAAGTGAGCCAAGAAAGACTCTTAACAGTAATAAGAATATCCTTTCATCTTCCAGAGATGTCAACTCATTTTATCATTACTATACCCTTTGAGTACCATGCTGTAGATGAGAAAGCTTAAACTCTAGGATCTGGGATTTGGAATGACGAGTTCCTCCTGTAGCAGCCAAGGAAGACTTTCATGGAAGAGGTGGTATTTGAGCGGGGACTTAAAAAAAGAATACATAGTATTTTATTCATTGGGCCAGAGTAAAAAAGGGGTAAAAGCGACAGCATGAAAAAAAGAAATGGTCTATTGGCATGTTCACTAACAAACTTCCTCTCCCACTTTTATTTAATATATTGAACAGAGGTACTAAATTATAGAGATATTTTATGAGTCATGGAATTTCAAGGACTTCTGAAATGACTACTGAGAAAGGATTGTGTGTACATTTTGTGGTTACAACTTTAACTAATAGGCAGAAGGGGAATTCAAATTTTATCATCTAGTGTCCATAAAACAGAATCATGGTACTGTAATTATTAACATAATCATTAAAAAACAGTTTAGTTAAATTTAAGAAAACCTAGACACATCAAGACATAGTGTCTTCATCAAAGCAGCCCAAGTCCAGATAATAAAACAAGCCTCCTAAATTGACTATGATGCTTTGAAATAAAATCCTTGGAGCGCCAATTACAGCAGTCTCTGAAAAGCAATTATTATCAGCCTCCACTGCTTTCCACCACGAAGTCTAATTTAATTACATCTTCTCTGTTTAAAATGTAGTACTGTAGTGTAAGATACGGCAGTAGAAAAGGAGTTTATGTTAATAAAAAAAGTGTTTTTTGTATTGAAGATAATTAGTCTCGGTCATACCATTTCTAAGAGATACATGGGATTATGAACTCATTAATTTCAAGTGGTCATTGATACAGAGTAATTTTTATCTTCGATATTGGGGAAATTGTGATCCCTGGGTGTAGCAGATCTAGGGGGAAAGAGACAGAGCTTGATCATCTTCAGCATCTGCCCTGCCTAGGCACTCAGAGCCTTCCAGGGATCTCCTTCAGTCCAGCTCCCTTATCCCAAGCTGCATCAAGTTTACAGATTTGTTTTATCGATTGTAAATATTTAACAATTACCTTTGACTTCCAACCCTTGTTGATGAAATAGTCATTTACATAACTTGTGAATTTTCTTTTCACATCTATAATGCTGGGGAACAAAAGTAGATGTGTGCTTTCTTGGTAGAAAACTAAGCCATATTGACTTTTTACAAAAAAGGCTTTTTCCTATCATTCTCACAGCTTATCACTTATCTGGAGGTACTAAAATTCCTTCTGTTTCTAGATGCACCATCTCCCTGGAAGGTAGTTAAGAATCATTGTATTTTCTGCGTGGAAAGAGTCCTTTTGGTCATAGGCCTACTGATTTACTTTTCAATTAAGGAGAGCCAGAGGTACAGTTGTAAAGAGAATTCCTCAAGGTCACCAAGATGTTAAACAAAACAGAGACTAGTCTCTAGGTCACCTGCCTTCCAGTTCTACTACAGCAGGAAACATTCCATGGCAATGAAGCCTATTTGATTCAGAAGTAGACATTTGGCATTGACTTGTAGGATGAGATTAATCTCCACCTTGATGTCACTTTTTTCTTTAACCTTGGTTAGCCACTGCTTTTTAGAGTCTTCATAACATAGTTTCAAATCCCCTGTGTGAATATTCCTTTAAAAAAATTTTTAACTTCACATTCCTAGCCCCCACCATGTAAGACCTACTAGATCAGAATGCATCATGTACACTAAAATTTAAAAATACAGTCGACTCTTAAATAGCACAAGCTTGAACTGCTCAGGCCCACTTAAATGTGGATTTTGTTTCAATAAGGATTGCTTGAGCCTGAGTGTTCGACACCAGCCTGGGCAACATGGTGAGACCTTGTCTCTACAATAAATAAAAAAATTAGCTGGGTATGGTAGCGCACGCCTGTAGTTCCAGCTACTTGGAAGGCTGAGGTGGAAAAAACACCTAAGCCAAGCAGGTCAAGGCTGTGGTGGCCAGAAACATGCCACTGCACTCCAACCTGGGTGACAGAGTGAGACTACAACTCAAAGAAAAAAGAGTTACATCAGTGTGCCTACCTCTCCTGCCTCCGCTTGCACCTCCTTCGTCTCTTCCTCCTCTGCCACCCCTGAGATAACAAGAACAATGCCTTCTCTTCCTCCTCCTCCTTCTCAGCCTACACAACATGAAGACGATGAGGATGGAGAACTTTATAATGATCCACTTCCACTTAATGAATAGTAAGTATATTTTCTCCCCCTTATGAGTTTCTTAGTAACATTTTCTTTTCTCTAGCTTACTTTATTGTAAAAATGCAATATATAATACATATAACATACAAAATATGTGTTGATTGACTATGTTATCAATAAGGCTTCTGGTCAACAGTAGGTTATATTAATAGCCAAGTTTTGAGGGAGTCAAAAGTTACACGCAGATTTTCAACTGCATAGAGTAGGGAGTGGGGGGTGGGTGTCATCACCCCTAACCCCTGCATTGTTCAAGGGTCAACTGTATTGCTCCTCCTTAGTAGCTTTCAGTTTGGGTGGAGGAGGTTGAAGGACTATATAGGTATCATCAATAAATCTCTTCTGAACAGCATATACCTAGTACGTACCAAAGGGGGAGGGGAAGTTGTAGCTAGCATACTCTTAAAAAGAATATCCCCCAGTATGAAAAGTGATGCTCTAAAGAATACCAGGAACAAAGATACATCAGGTTAAATTATCTGCAAGTAAAGCAAATGAATTCTACGTATTTATTTCTAGGTGTTTATACTAAAAAAAAAAATAGAATGATTAAAAACAAAGAAAAAAGAACACATCAGTGTAATAAGGGTGACAAGAGAGGAAAAAACCGTACAGAAAACAGAAGTTAATAAAACTTGCTAAGACAGAGAGCACATAGCAACTTCTGGAGTTCCTAGCAGCCAAAGCAAAAAGGAAATGCAATATACTGCAGTGATTTCATAATCTACCTGAAGCACAAAAGAGTATTCTATTTTTTTCTAAGCATAAAATTCTGAGAGATTTTAACGAGACTTTATACATGGAATAACACTGGAGCTATCTCTGTCCTCACAGCATTTGGAAGACTGTAGAAAGATTGTTTGCATAGTTATTCCAGCATGTATCTGATGCATAGGCCACAGCAGTAGGATTCTGGCCCCTGCATCTTCCTTGATCTCATTGTATTGTGCATAATGAGGAAACAAGAGAAGTAGGAGCAGAAACGGACATTTTGGAGGGGTAATATGGCATGCCTAGATTTGCTTCTGTCATACAGATAAAAATTCTCCATGGGAAGCAGTTGTCAAGCACAAGGAATTTAGCAGCTGCCACATGAGCTCAAGGCTACCATTCCTATAGGGATCCAATCAGGGCAGCTTTGCATTACATACATTGCAATCCACCAGTGCCACAACCCCAAGAACACAGTCTTAAAGACACAGGCATCCAACTAATCATACACTTTCAAGAATTCGAGGAGAACTTGAGTTTTAGTTTACAGCAGGAGCTTACTGCAGCACCCCTTAAATTACCATCTCAAATGTGTCAGTGTAAAAACCCACTGCTCCCTTTGGCTGAAAATTGTGTGACTTGTAATAATATTCTGTCACAATATTTCTTAAAACATTCTTGAAGTTATAAAACAAAACAAAGTGACTTCTCCAGGTCAGAGCCTCTCCAAAGAGTCATAAAAATAATGTTTTGTTTATGTAAAGGGACAATTATTCAAAACAAATGCACATAACCTGGCACAAAGGTTTTATCTGATTCCTTTTGAATGGTGTGATGGAACTCCGAAATATGGTAAGATTGTCCTCCAAATGAAGATGTTATCAAAAGTAATGCAAACAATCTATTTTAGTAATATTTTATTGAACAACTAGATTTGGATTTACCTAATTTCAGTCTTCTCATGGTGAGCTGCTGTTTGTTTTTGAATTTAGTTTTTAACCCTGGGTCTATTACATCAACAGATATTATCAGGCATATCAATGTATCATCTCCCAGGGAGGAGACAGCCTCAGAAGCAGCAGGCAGCTTTGTTTGAGCTGCCAAGTGCTCTGGAAAAGAGGAATATCGCTCCCTCACCAATGGGATTTCACTCTGGACCAGGACTCATTTTGCTAATTGCTCCTGTGCCTGATTCTCAGGCCAGGCTTGAAATCATTCAATTCAAAGAAGAACTCCTAAGAGATTATTTCTCTTTTGCAAATTTGACATTCAAATTAAAGAACGAAAGTTACAAGTCTCCAGGACTTTCTTTTCTTTATTAGTCTTTACAAAAACTTTACTCCTCTGCTGTTCCATCTCAGCTAGAGAAGACTGAAGTCTTATGTCAGTCTCCACTTGAAGCACTAAAGATTTTCCATTAGAAATTTATAATTGAAAGATTGCACTGAATTCTGCTACTTCACTCAGCGTTGAACTGAACAAAGAATCAAATGGTTAAATCCAGGAAGCTGTCAGAACCTTAGGGAGCCTGATAAAAGATGATGTCCACATAACACTGAAGACTGCAGTTTGAGACCTAGTCTCCCCCCTCCCACTCCCACATTGACCCCTGTTCATTTATCAGTTGCACTGGTAAAACCTTCAAGTTTGGTGGCATGAAGTAGTCATTACCACCAAGCCCTGGTTCATAATAGAAATATGCGTGCAGAGCCAACTACATAAATTGTGCAGCCCAGCACAAAATGAACACGCATGTCCCCCTATGCAAAAATGATTAAGAACTTCTAAATGATGATGGCAGAACATTAGACCAAGTGCTGGACACTTCTAAGCATGGGGTCCTGTGTGACTGTCTGGTGAAGCCACCCCCATCTGCATAGTTGCTTCCCAGAAACTAAGAAAGTTCTCAGCACTTTTACTACTATTGGGACAGAGTTTTTCTTCTGATCTCATAAGCACTTAGGATGGAAAAGTGCTTGTGGTCGGTTAGCAGACTGACCCTCTTCTGCTGCAACCTGCTTTAATGTTCTTCCCCTCATGATTCTAATGTGTAGCCAGGGTTTCAGCCTCTGTTTCAGATCCTCTGGCTCCTTAGGTCTTCCTAGCCTCCAAATAGGAAGCTCCTCTTTTCTTCAACATCACTATCACCTTCAACCATTCATTCATGATATGATTTTAAGTCCCTTTTCTGAGCAACAAGTATTCACCTATATTTCTCTTCTTGTACTGTGCCCAGATATGAGAATAATACTCTTGGTGCTAACCAGTTCACAGAATTACCTACTCTCCCACTCATTGTCCCAGACATGAGCTTTGTACTCTTGAATAACTGACATCCCCTTTCTGAGACCCAAGGATTCGCTACTAAAAATGAAAGCATTAATAGAAAGGATTCTATTGGCCATTGTAGATTCTTTGGTCATTCTCTCACTCTGCTAAAAAAGTCAAAAGTTATGTAGGTGGGTGTAAAATAATTCCTCAAATTATCCAACAATGTGCAGATTATTAAGGAGGCCAAAAGTTCCCATAAAATCCTTTTAATGGGGCCAAATCTGGAAGAACAGTAGCCTTGAGCATCTTCTGTCTCCAGTACTGGTAGAAAAAGAGGGTCCCATCCAAGCTCACTTTACACCTTCATATCATCAAATGGGGCCAAAAATGCAACTTGGAGGTTTATATAGGGAAGAACAAATTGGAGGTTTATATGGGGAAGAACAAATGATATCACTTTATTTTAAAGTGTAGATGACTTCTGTTTTATCCCTTCTAGAGATCAGGCTAGAGAGAGAGAACAAAAGACATTAGGACGGCAGAATAGAAAGGGGATCCATTAGTGACACGGAAATCAGAGGCAGTGTTTGCCCAAAGATAAGCCTCCTATTTTCAGTATTTTTCCCTAAGCTAGTTCAACTTAGACACAACACACACACACACACACACACACACACACACACACACACACACTACTCTGAAGAGCTAAATGTGATCATCTCATTATACATTTTACTAAGGATTTCCAAGTACAATATTTTATTTAACTTTCACAATAGAAAGACTAGTTAATATTACCTTCTTTTTTATGATGAGGATGGACACCATTCTCTTACATTGCTTTACAGATACTATGAAATATATCTGACCAACCCATTAGTACTGTACTTGAAAACGTTATTGAAACACCAGGAATTTGGCCAGGTCCTGTTGCTCACCATACAGAAAACCAGTCACTACAACAAGTATTGTCAGGGAAGAAAGCTTTTTAGTTGGGTGATATCATCTGAGAATATTCAATCACAAATCTATCTCCCCGGTCTATTGAAATTGGAGGTTTATATGGGGAAGAACAAATGTAAAACAGCAATTAGAGAGCGTTAAGGAAGCAATTATGATGAGTTGTGGGGGGAGGTCTAGCATCTCATTGTCTGGATGCTATGTTCTGCTGAGTTTTATTTCCTTGCCTGAGGGCCGGTCTCCTGAGGAAGCAACTCCAGTAAAGTAAATGCAAATTTTAAATTTAAACATCAAGACTCATTTCTATGTTTATTCAAAAAAAACCCCATAAATATCAGTTCTTTGGGAAAATTGGGCCAGTTTCAAAAGCATTAAGTTTATAACAAGATGGAAGAAAACTGAAATTCACTGAAGTTAGAGGAGTGGGAGAAAATGCTAAGATACTCAGAGAATGAGAGACAATAATATAAACAGGATGACCTCTAAGCACCTTTATAATTCTCAGCATTCTAAATCAACATTTTCCAAAGTGGAAACCTGTGGAACACTGTTCCATAGCCTATTAATAAGTATGCTGAGAACACAAGAGTTTAATGCTCAAACATATTTGGAGAATTAATAAAGTAAAACCAAGTTCTTTGTTGCATGATTTCTTATGGTCCCTGACATGCATTATAGATCTAAAGGCAAATAGACTTTTTTTTAATAAACAAGGTCTCACTGTGTTGGTCAGGCTGGTCTCAAACTCCTGGCCTCAAGGGATCCCCCTACATCAGCTTCCCAAAGTGCTGGGATAACAGGCATGAGCCATCGTGCTAGTCCCATTTTTCAAGTTTTGCAGGCCACTTGCTTGCTTTTTTCACATAAGGAATCTGGCATCTGTGACATATTCACTGATTCTGTTTCCAGATAGCTGATAAAGTATCACAAAGCACTAACCCTGAGTCATTGCTTTTTTTTTTTTTTTTTTGAGTTGGAGTCTCACTCTGTCGCCCAGACTGGAGTGCAGTGGCCGTTCCCCGCCACCGCAGCCTCGACCTGCTGGGCTCTGGCGATCCTTCCGCCTCAGCCTTCCAAGTAGCTGGAACTACAGGCACGCGCTACCACGCCCGGTTGATTTTTTGATTTATTGTAGAGATGAGGTCTTGCTTGCCCAGGCGGGTCTCGAACCACTCACCTCAGCCTCCCAAAGGCGCGGGATTACAGGCTGAGCCACCAAGCCCGGCTCATTGCTTCTTTATGCTTCTCTCCCCCAAAGGACTAGTGATAAGTAAGACCTGTAAATACTGCAGGAACAAAAGAAAAGCCAGTCATATCTCCAGTGGCTAAACCAATGCTCATACCCATCTCTATTAAAATGTGACTTCAATACGATTCAAGGACTTTGTGAAATCATATTCAAAACAAAAGAAGAATCTTTCCTCTGGATAAGTCAATGACATTTGGATCTGGGCAATCACTGTTGATTCCTTATGGTAAAAGGCTATTTCCAATTATTTCAATCAGTGTTTGAGGTCTTTTTTTCCCTCAAACCACTCCACATATAAGAGATGCTTAAACTGAATTCTCATGAAAAGTAAATATCAAAAGTATATTACATATGCATATGATTTCAAGAATATCTGCTACACAGGCCTCCTATGTTTTTATTCTGGGCTTAATTAACTTCTCCAAAGTCACTAAAAGCCAGTTCTTAAAACCATCATGGAACTCCAAGTCTTTTGTGTCAGTAAAGTTACCAGAATGGTATGAAGAGATGGTAATCAGGCCAGGTGGGAAGGGGTGACTGAGAGCTCATCATACTTTCTAGGTAAGGCTGAGTAATGACCATTAATATAGTATTACTGAGAAAAATGACATTAGGCAGACAAAATGGTGCAATCATTTAAACAAGAGGAACGCATTTGCAGGTGTAAACAAGCATGAAATAGGATTCTGCTAATGACTATTCCCTATCTAAATACATAATCAAGCAATTTGAGCTCTACCTATGGCAGTGAGAAATCAGTTATTCGTGAGGGTATGTATTGACTATCTTGGTATGTGTCTAACCTGATCTGTAATGAATGAATGTTTCAATTTGATCAAGGACATGTTATCATCAGCACATATGTAATGAAAAATCAAAAGCAACTGAAAAGTTCCAAGGTAATGAAAATTCAAAAAGTTTTTCTGAAATAAAAGCTATATCTCAAAGTAAAAATTAAATTGTCTTCAAGAAATTGCTAGAATAATTGAACATCTATGTTCAAAAACATAAACCTGAACCTATAATGTGTATCTATAAAATGTTAACACAAAATGGATCATAGACCCAAATGTAAAACCCAAAACTTTAAAATTTTCAGAAGAAAACATAGAAGAAAATCTTGATAACTTTGGGTTAGGCAAAGATTTCTTAGGACAAAAAAGTATAAATCAGAGAAAAAGTGATAAACCGTAGTCTGTCAAAATTTAAATATTCTCTTCAAAAACACTTTCTAAAATGAAAAACAAAGTCATAGACTGGGAAAAAATATTTGCAAAATACATGTCTGATAAAGGACTGCAATCCAGAATATATAAAGAACTCTCCAGCTGGGAGCAATGATTCACAATTATAACCTCAGCACTTTGAGAGGTCAAGGTGAGAGAATTGATTGAGCCCAGGAATTCAAGGCTATCCAGGTCAACATAGTGAGACCTTATGTTTACAAAAAATCAGTCAGGCATGGTGGTGCACACCTGTAGTCCTCGCTAATTGGGAGGCTGAGGTGGAAGGATCACCTGAGCCCAGAAGTTTGAGGCTGCAGTGAGCTGTTATCATGCCATTGCACTCCAGTCTGGGTGACAGAGTGAGACCACAACTCAAAAAATAAACAAATAAATAGCCCTCAAACTTTATAATAATAAAACAATCTCATTTTTTAAATGGGTAATAGATTTTCAAAAATTTTTTTAATTATTTTTTTGAGATGGTGTCTCTCTGTGTTTCCTAGGTTGCTCAAGACCCTGGGCTCAAGCTATCCTCCTGAGTATCTGGGGTTACAGGCACATGCCAACATGCCTACCTTAAAAATGGGTAATAAGCCAGGCTCGGTGGCTCAGCCTGTAATCCCGCACCTTGGGAGGCTGAGGTGAGTAGATTGCCTGAGCCTGCGGGTTCGAGACCCGCCTGGGCAGGCGAAACCTCATCTCTACAATAAATCAAAAAATTAGCCGGGCGTGGCAGCACGCGCCTGTAATTCCGGCTACTCGGAAGGCTGAGGCGGAAGGATCGCCGGAGCCCAGCAGGTCGAGGCTGTGGTGGCCGGGAGCGGCCACTGCACTCCAGTCTGGGCGATTGAGTGGGACTCCAACTCAAAAAAAAAAAAAAAATGGGTAATATATCTTAGGAAACAATTCATCAAAAAGGGTATATGATGGCAAAAATAAACAAATAAAAAGATATTCAGCATTATTAGTCATTAGGGAATTGCAAATTAAAATCATAATGAGCAAATACCATATGCTCATTATGTCAATAAAATGATTTAATTTTTTTCCTAATCGACAATATTATATGTTTGTGAGGTTTTTGAACTGAGGTAGGCAGAATAATAGCCTCTCCAAAAATTCACAATCCCTAATCCCCAGGACCTTTGAATATGTTTTGTCACGTGGCAATGGGGAAGTCAGGTTGAAAATGGAAATAAATTTGCAAGCCACTTGACTTTAAAATAAGGAGATTGACATTTCCTGAGCCACACTAACCTGGGGAAGGAGGCAGGTTTAACTCAGCACCATGACAGAACTGGAGATGGCCATGACCATGATCGTCGACGTCTTTGCCGGGTACTCAAAGGGCGAGAAACTCGAACAGCTTGACCAAGGGGAAGTTGAAGGCGCTGATAGAGAAGGAGCTCCCGGGCTTCCCGCAGAATGGAAAGGACAAGGATGTTGTGGACAAACTGCTCAAGGACCTGGATGCCAACGGTGATGCCCAGGTGGACTTCAATGAGTTCACTGTGTTTGTGGCTATGCTCACAGTTGCCTATCACAAGTTCTTCCAGCAGACAGAATCCAAATGAGACTCTGAGGTCCAGATTCCTGACAGAGGCATAGCAGGGCCTGAGGCAGGTCCCTGGCTTCCAGAAGCCGGCTGATGGCCCCCTGATGAATAAAATGCTCACAAAATTAAAAAAAAAAAAAAAAGGGAGATTATCCTAGATTACTCAGGTATCCAATATAGTCACAAGACCCTTCAAATTTGAAAGAAGGACATGGAAGAGTAGTGTCAAAGTGATGCTATGTAAGAAAGACTCAACCAACCATTACTGGCTTTGCAGATGGAAGGAGTCACGGGTCTCAGGGATGCAGGCAGTCTAAAGGAGCTGGAAAGGCAAGGAAACAGATTCTCCCTGAGAACTTCTAGGAAGGAACACAGCCTGCTGGTGCATTAATTTTAGCCCAGATCCATTTTGGATATCTTACCTCCAGAACTTTAAGATAATAAATTCAAGCCATAAAGTTGGTGTCAACTTTTATAATTGCCATAGAAAACTAGAAAATGTGGAATATATACACCATGGACTACTGTACAGCCACAAAAAAAGAAAAAAATCATGTCTTCGACAGCAACATGGTTGGGACTGGAGATTATCATGCTAAGCGAACTGACTCAGAAGCAGAAAACCAAACATTTCATGTTCTCACTTATATGCAGGAGCTAAATGGTCACAAATATGGAAATAACAGACATTGGGGGCACCAATAACAGGGGAGGTGTTCAGAAACTACCTATGGGACACAATGGTCACTATCTGGGGAATGGGCCACCTGAGACCCAATTCCCACCACTATACAATATGTCCATGTAACAAACATGCATGTATACCCCCGAATCTAAAAAGAAAAAAAGACATTTACCGTATGACCCAGCAGTCTCATTCCTAGATATTTAAACATATATCCACTCAAAATGTTTATTGTAATTTTTTTTTGTAATTCATTAACTGGTGAACAGATAAGTGATGCTATAGTCACACAATGGAATACTACTCAGCAATACAGAGGGCTGACCTGGTTCATATGATAGCATGGATGACTCTGAAGTGAGACAAAATGAAAGAAGTCAAAATTCTGTATGCTTTTTGACTCCATTTACATGACTTTCTAGAAAAGGCAAAGCTATAGGGACAGAAAATACATCAGTGTTTGCCAGGGAATGGAGTGAGGTGAGGAAATTGACTGCAAAGAGGCAGGAGGGAACTTTCTGAGGTACTGGAACTGTATATTGATTGTACTGGTGGTTTCATGGTTGTATGTGTTTGTTAAAACTCATAGGTCCATACACCAAAAAAGATGAACTTTACTGTGTGTAAATTTTGCCTCAATCATATTGATGATAAATAGATATAGAGATACACAGAGATATATACATGTAGAGAGACAAGATAGATAGATCTCCATAAATAAAATTCTCAACAAAATACCACTTAGAAGGCAAGCTATACTTGAAGTCAGGGAATCAGAAAATCCTTGTATATAAATGGCTCTTTTCTGCTGTCTCACAAGAGTCACTTTTCAGAAAAGGAATTTTCGAACTGGAAGAATTTTTTAAAGATCATTTAGCCCATTGATTTTCAAACCATTTTTAGGTTTTAGAAGTCTTTCCCCAAATATAAAAATATTACTAAGTAGGGAATGTGTACTAGACACTGTTGCAAGCACTTTTCTTGCCTCTTTTAACTCTCAAGACATCCCTATGACTATAGTTAAAAATAAAAAATAATCATCATCAATAATATATTGTTAATAATAAGTTTGCAGATATAGAAACTGAGGTTTTTATAACTTCACACAGCTAGAGTGGGCTAATGGACATTCAAACTCTTCAATTTGATTCAAAATCACATTCTTGTACCCATTATATTTTATAGCCTCCCTATATGACATTACTTTAAAACAAATATGTGTGAGACTGCTGTGGTTGTGAATATGTGTGTTTGTTGTATGAGCAGAGGTGAGGATCTGAATCCTGTTGGTGGTTTAACAATAACAGCACAATTTGAACATTACTGGTTTAATGATATAATTATATAAAGAAGAATTTGAAGCCCAGAGAAGTCAAGTAACTTACTCTAGATCACACAACTGGTTAGTGACCTAGGCAGGTCTTCTGACTTCGGGTCAAGTTCTTTCCCCCACACAATGCCAATTTGCAATACGAAGCCCATTTAAAAATTTTAAAACAAGCATTCCCTTAACCAATCCAAAACAAAGATCAGTAGGAAACTTAACCTATGAAGATGATTTTCCTCTCTTTGTGTCACATTTTACCATTTTAAAAATAAAATTTATTGTGCTTCAAGAAGAAATGTTGGTCAGTTGTGCTGGGTCACATCTGTATTCCCAGAGTTTGGGAGGCCAAGACAGAGGATTATTTGAGGCCAGGGGTTCTAGACCAGCTTGGGTAACATAATGAGACCCTGTTTCTACAAAAATACAAAAAATTAGCTGGGCGTGGTGGCGCACACCTGTAGTACTAGCTACCCAAAAGGCTGAGGAAGGGGAATCTCTAGAGCATAGGAGTTCAAGGTTACATTGAGCTATAATTGTACCACTGAACTCCAGCCTGGGCGACACAGTGAGACACTATCTCAAATAAATAAATAAGCAAGCAAGTAAGGTTGATCACAAAGAGATTAATTGTAAATGGTTTTATAAAAAAAAATATATACTTCCTTGACCTTTTGTTTGCAAAATTTGGGCTTTGACTATCTCGTGCTTGTCTGACCCTTTCTTTTTAATCATGTTTGTTACATGTTTTACAAGCCAAATAACATCAACTGGGTTTTTATAAGGGAGAAATACATTTAATTTGTATGTCGTAGGCAACACTTCCTTACACTGCCCGCTCTATTCTCAGATGCAAATTCTCTTTCTGTTCCCCTTGAGGTCTACATTGTACGAAAGCCCCACATGTATGCTATTTCCACTGAGAACTGCACAGTGGGCCTAGCTAGGAAAAAAAGGTCTGGCTGATCTCCTCCCTCCAAGTAGATCCTAGGAAAAAATGCTACAACAATTGATAAAGTAAGGCAGACCAAATGCGAGCTCAATATAGAAAGCTACTAAAATATGAGGTATGTGAATTTAACCGTAGAGATTAGCAAATGAATTTCTACTTACATTATTACAGAAAACAGGGGTAAGGATTGATGACTTTATGTAGATATCAATAAAAGGTGGGTGCAATCTATTCTCAGTTCATTAATGTAAATCTGATTCTGTTAGTTCTGCTGACCTCCCATAGAAATTCTGGGATCTAGTCCAAGTTGGCATGGGTTTCACTAAGCTTAGACTGTATAGTGGGGATATACTCACTTCATTCAATACATAATTTGTTGAGTGCCTACCATGAGCCATACACTGTGCTCAATGCTTGACATCTGTTATTCTGCTGAGTTCTATATAACATTCCTGAGTGGTAATCATTGTTTTTCTTATTTGTGTTCCTTTAGCTTCTCATTTTGATTTGTTATTCTGATTTTAAAGATGCTGAAGAGATTAAATTGCTCAAGTGTACATGTCTATTAAGTAGCAGTGTGAATTTAAGCACAGGACTGTCTGATGCTGGATCCCAGGCTTTTTGTGTGGGCAGGTTTCATTATCCTCAGAAGTGGAAGTGATGGCAGCATAGCATAATCAAACTAAGCTGACCAAGAATATCTTCTTTGCCACCCAACCATGAACCTTTCTACTCCTTAGAGGCCATCTAATATTTATATTTTGGCTGAGCTAAGACATTAAATATTCATTAGCACCCAACGGATATTAGGATCAGAAAGAAGCTCAGAACCATCTGGCCCAACTCCTCTATTTTGCAAACTTATTCTTTATTCAACACATATTTACTGGGGATACCAAATCTCTATACCCTTAAGGTGATTGCAGTGTAGTGGTAGTGGAAAACAAGAGTAGAGTTCATTAGCATCCTGGCAATGTGAGGGTTGGGTAATAGAGTGTTTCATGGAACACAATGAATAGATACTCCATGCAGATTTCTGGGATTTACATGTCTGTTGAGTACTGGGAAGGATACAAAAGAAATAAGAAGATAGAAGCTCAGAAGGATTGTAATTAAGGGGAAAAGGGACTTGAATTTAGTATCTGGGAACTACCCTGTTTGATCCCCAATTTCATAGCAGGGAAAGAGGATATTGGTATTAGACCTGTGCAGCCAGAACTCCTGGCCACCCCTGTAAGAATCAGCTCTGCTAGCCTGGAGGACGAAGTGAGAAGGATAGACATATGCAAGCAACTTGTGGTGGGTGCTACTGTAATTTGTGTGGTACTGCCTATATTTGCCACTGGAATTAAAGGAAATAAATAGATTAATGGGCAGAGACATGTAGTTGGCTCTTTCAGGCTACTCACATCTAACTTCTTGTAATAACAGAACCCATTTTCTTGACACAGGGATGAGCACTTAACCCAAGCATTGGCAGTCACAGTACCCTGTTTTCCTAGATACAACTATTATCCCCTTCTCTGGAATTGATAAACAAAAATTGGAAAAGAGATGTTTTCTTACCTTTGAGATTGCTAAACTTGGAAGAAGTGAATCTGGAGTTTCCAATAACCATTTTTCTTGCTTTATGGAGATATCTTGACTGTCACATGAATCCAAGCAAAGACCAGCAGAAATGAGAGATAAAGTCCTGGCAGCACTGACTTCTTCATCCCGTCCATGAGGCCAGGTTCCGGCAGTTCTTTCAGTTTTGTAAAGCCACTCTGATGTCCTTCCCAGCTAGGTGAGCCGAGACATTCAATTTTTATTGGCTGGCTTGTTTTAAACCAATTTAAGATAACTATCTGGTAATTGCAAGAGTCCTGACAAGTAGGAAAATCAAATATAGAAAAAATTTACAGTAGAAATTAAAATAGAATATACATATATATATGTGTGTGTATATATGTGTGTGTGTGTGTGTATATATATATATGAGGGTATATATATATGTCTGTATGTGTGTGTGTATATATGTGTATGTGTGTATATATATATGCAAAGTTCTTCTACCATCCCAATAATTAAGGAAATAGAAGTAAAACAGTAACATTAGTAGATCCTTATCAGACTAAAGAAGAGCAAAAAGCATAATGATGCCCAGGATGGGTTAGGGTACAAGAAATGAATTCTCACATGTCTTGGTGGGAGTGTACCTTGGAAAGCCACCTGACCATAGATATCAAAATGTGACATGTACATTCCCTTTAATCTCACAAATTATCCTCTTGCAATAGATTCTAAGGGAATAATTGTATACGCTTTTAAAGGTGTATGTACAAGAATGTCTTTTAATGCCTTGTTTATAACAACAAAAAAATGGAATAAGCCTAAATGTCCTTATTTAGGGAATTACTCTTTTTAATGATAGTATGGTGATAGAATGGAATACTCTTCAGCTGTCATAATGACTATGGCAGATCTTTATGTAGTGGTATTGGAAAATGTCTACAATATACTGTCATGATCAGAACAGGATATAGAGTAAAAAATAGAGTACGATGTATGTTTTATTTAAGATGTATGTGTTTGTGTGTATGCATAAAAGAATCTGAAAAACTGATTATCTCGGAACCCAGAATAATGAAGGAAATTTTACTTCTCCTGAGTTTTTAAAATATTTCACAATTTTTTTTATTATTCAAAAGCATGTCATATTCTTTTGAGGAATATTATAGACTGAATGCCTGTGTCCCCCCCAAATTCATATTGAATTGAAATGAAACCCTATCCCTTAATGTGATGGTATTATGAGGTGAGGTTTGAGGCAGGTAATTAGGATTAAGTGAGATAATGAGAGTGGGAGCTGTCATGAGTGGGATTAATGTTTTAATAAGGAGGTTCATGAGAGCTTACTTCTCTCAGCCATGTGAGGACACAGTGAGAAGATACTGTCTATGAACCAGAAAGCAAGTCCTCACCAGACACAGAATCTGCCAGCACTTTGATCTTGGACTTCCCAGCCTCCAGAATTGTGAGAAACAAATTTCTGTTATATATAAGCCACTGAGTCTATGAAATTTTGTTATAGCAGCCTGGGATGGATTAATATATAGGAGATTAACATATATCTGATTAAGGACATATGAGAAGCATTAGACCTGCAGCCTTGGGAATCCTCACATTATGGAAAAAATAGGCCAAGTTAGGCTTTGGGTAAACCTTCCTTGAATGAAGAATAGCTACAGATTGATGGGCATGATATGGAAGGACAATGTAAAATTTTCATATGATCCAAAAAAATAAGAGCTAATCTAGAAGTCAGTTAAATCTCCACACCTTTTCCTACTTCCATGTCAAGACTGCTACCATTAAAAACAATCCCGTATGCCCAGCTTTTATTGCAACTAATGATACTTTTGATTTACTCAGTTCATTGACATGACTCCATCCTTAGGATTACTAGAAAGCTAGAAGTATTTACTACACTGCCAGAGAAGTTTTAGGTTGACACACGTTTTAGGTTGAACCACCAAATCACTTCAACCTACAGAAACAGCCATGCTTATGGTTTATCATAACACACTTTCTCTAATATAGAATTTTTTATTTGATTTGATCTGTTTGAGATTATGTCTTCAGGAGCCCGTAATCAAGAAGTGGCATGTATCCATTCTGACTGGGTATTTGGTTTCTTAAGTTTGAATAATGTAAAAAGTTGCAAGTGCACAATTTGGGCTGTGTACTCTTGCTACCATTATTTTCAAACCTTTAGTAGAAGAAACTCAATTGTTCCTACCATGAGTCTGTCCTCCACTCTATTGCCTCTCTTTGGCAGTGCTTGTCCCTTATACTTCTACAAGAAGCTCTTCATTGGCTGGGCACCATGGTTTATGCTCGTAAATTCCAGAGCTTTGGGAGGCCAAGGTGGGAGGATTGCTTGAGCCTAGGAATTTGAGGTCAGTTGGGCAACATAGAAAGACCTTGTCTCTATAAAAATTAAAAATAAAAGAATAGCCAGGTATGGTGATGCATACCTATCGTCCCAGAGACTCTGGGGGATGAGGAGGAAAGATCACCTGAGCCCAGGAGGTCAAGGCCGTGGTAAGCCATAATTGTGCCACTGCACTGCACTCCAGTTGGGCAACAGAGTGTGACCCTGACTTAAAAAAGAAGAAGAAGAAACACTTAGCGTAGCTTGTTGTTTTTACTTCCAAGAACTATTAAGCATGAGTCATAACATAAAAACCAAACTGTGGAGGCTCTGAAGTTTAAGCATGCTCTGTCAAAGAAGAGAGAGCAAAGCTAAATCAATGACTTGGACTTTTTATATGGCCTATGTTATAAATTGCAAGGCAGCAAAGATAATTGAGAATAATGTAAGAAAAGGGAAAATCAACATAAATCATATAAAAAGGATAACAAGATTTATCAACTGGGCTGATTTTGAGGCAGGTTTGAAGTTGGGTATGCTTGGAAGGCACCAAAGTGGATGATTAGATAAAATATGCAGCTTAACGTGCAGGAAAAGCAATTGGGATGAAGCAAATCAGTTTCCTGGACTCTAATGCAGAGAATGTGGAGGGTTTTATTAAATATAAAATTAAATTTAGATTTATGGCCACTGTTGATCCACTAAATGTAAACTGACATTATCATATCATTATTTTTTAATTCTTTGCTTTAGACATTTTATTAAACAAACAAAAAATAGGCTGGAGGAAAAAGCCAGCACCAGTTTCTAAATAATTTTTGTATTTTCTCATAATTATTTCAATCTACACTCATTTATTCCCTGCGTTGGTATTACAGAGTGTGTGCTACAAGTATAGAACATCATGTTACAGGGTAGATGAGACACCAGGGGAAAGACATTTTCTAATATTGACCTTTTTTAATATAAATGAACCTAGTTATTATCATTTAAAAATATCTCTCCATGACTGATGATGCTAGAAGTAATAGAATTTGTCCAGAGAAAGTAGCACCAGAGTGTTTATTTCTTAGGAGGTGGTTTCTGGGAAAGGTGGGATGCACTAAGGCACTGATGGAGGAGCAGGGAGGATAGATGGGGGAGTTATCTGGGAGAAATTGTGATTCCCATATACTGGGCTAAATAGAACTCAACACTCTGTTCCAGGAGATGTTTCTGAGTTCTGACTGGGACAAAGCAGCATCCTCCATTCTGCTTTGCCAAGGAGACCCAACACAAAGGAGAGCAGTAGCAGAGTGCAGATGAAAACAGCGTAAGGTCCAGCCATAGAGAGGGAAATGACTGGGGTTTTACTACTTAATAGGAAAAAAACAATAACCAAAGAGAACCTGAAATGTAACTAGGTAATGATGTAGAGCTGTCTAAAGAAACTGGATTAAAAAGAAGTGCTAAGTCAGGCCAGGCACAGTGGCTCACATCTATCACCCCAGCACACTGGGAGGCCAAGGTGACAGAATTACCCTAGCTCATGGGTTTGAGACCAGCCTAGTCAACTTGGTGAGATCTCATCTCTATAATAAATCAAAAAACTAGCCAGGCATGGTGGTGCGTACCTGTAGTTCCAGCTACTCGGAAGGCTGAGGCGGAAAGATCACCTGAGCCCAGCAGGTCAAGGCTGTGGTGGCCATGAGCATGCCTCTGTACTCTAGCCTGGTCAACAGAATGAGTGCTAAGTCTACCTGAGACACAGCCTCCATGACTGACTGAATTTTCTTTCCAGAGTCATCTACCAGCTCTCCATCCACAGCTCAGACCTGGCAGAAATTCCTAGGTATTGCAATCCTACCCCTGCTTGAATGGGGCAGGCCCAGTGTACATCTCTGACTTATTCCTACATCCTTGATTTCCAGGTTCAGGTATAAAATGCAACAGGACTTCAGTGATGCTGCTTTACTGACTTTTTCAGAGTTATTGTACAACCTGATCCTATAGAACTGTCCTGCTCTGTACCACCATGACTGAACCACCAATGCGTGGTGCCATGGCTCCCTGACCTGTGGTGTCTATGAATCCCTTTTGGTTAGCAGGACTTGTGGTCATCACCATCTCAAAGCCATCTTGTCCTTTTGCCACTTACAGCCTGTAAGAAAATAATTCAATCCTCTTGTGCTCTAAGGTATAGGAAAAAAGTGCCCTCTCTCCTGGAGGGTTAGAATAAGAAGAGTTTGTGAGCAGAGGGTGAAGATTGGTGTTTTATCTTGACTATTTGCTAATATTTATAGCATTAAGTAGAAAATGAGTTTCCAGCACCTTTCCCCATCCCCCGGCCCCAGCTCAGGAGGCCCTAGTGTGCCCCAGTAAGCCCCAAGTCACATAGCTACAATGACAGTGTCTGTTTCCCACAGGGCACCAGTAATACAAAATGGTGGGTTGACTGCTGAAGTTATCCAGGAAAGTTTTCAACAGTATAACTATGTACATGTGACTATTTGAATAACAGGACAATCCCGTTATGCCAAACCCATGAATTCATGAATTGTTTGGGATAAGGCTAAAGTAAAAGCAGTGAGAATATTTAAGAATAACAGTGGCTGGGCACAGTGGCTCACACCTATAATCCCAGCACTTTGGGAGGCCAAGGTGAGAGGATTTCCTGGGCCCAGGAGTTCGAGAGCAGCCTAGGCAACTTGGCCAGACCTCACCTCCACAATAAATCAAAAAAAATTAACCAGGTGTCATGGCATATGCCTGTAGTTCCAGCTACTTGGAAGGCTGAGGTGGAAGGATCGCCTGAGCCCAGCAGGTCGAGGCTGCAGTGGCCGTGAGTGTGCCATTGCACTCTAGTCTGAGAATAATAGTGGTCGGGTGTGGTGGCTCATGCCTATAATCCCAGCACTTTGGGAGACTAAGGTAAAAGGATTGCCTGAGCCCAGGGGTTCAAGATCAGCCTGGGCAACTTGGCAAAACCTCATCTCTACAATAAAAAAATAAATAGCCTGGCATAGTGGCATGTGCCTGTAGTTCTAGCTACTTGGAAGGCTGAGGCAGAATGATCACCTGAGCCCAGCAGGTCAAGGCTGCGGTGACTGTGAGTGTGCCACTGCACTGCAGCCTGGATGACAGAGTGAGACTCCAATTTAAAAAACAAAAAAGAATACTAGTACAGGAGGTACAGAGAAAATACCACAGAGCTGTATACATGACTGGAGATTGACACCTCATGCTAGAGGGTTTCACAAGCAGAAGTAAAACAACTGCTGCAGCTTGCCTGGATGGTTTTATCAGGAGCCTTGTGCCTGGCTGGGTCTTTAATTCCACACACTGCTCTACAGACTGACAGTAATCCATGTGCCAGCACCAAAATGAAGAATAAAGATGAACTCAAGATGAGTCTGCCAACTTTGAACCCATCCTCTACCTCATCCCTCCTGGGACTGGGTAGTTTCTCCTTTGGACTCTCAAACTAGAAAAGGCTGATGATGCCCCTCCCAGGGTCATGGTGATGCTGACCCATCCTTCTAGGGATGGCTCCACTGATTGCTTCTAGAGAACCTCAGGGGTGAGAGAAGGAGCTTCATTCAGTGGTTCAAAGGTGAGTTTCACCAACCACCCCCAAAAGGAGTCAAGGCAATTTTGGGGTACCAACCTCCATGGAGTCAAGGTAGAGAGCATTATCTCTATCAACCACTATAATGGTAGAGATCAATATTTAGAATGATTCTGTGAGGATCTGTAGAGTAATATGTGAAAATATTACTGTGTAAACATTGACATGAATATTCAGAAATTTTACTTGCTTTCTTCCTTATTCTAGGCTCTATTACAACTACTTGAGGTTTTATGGTTAACAAGGAGATACTGAATAATAATATCAAATGCCTGTATGGCTAGTGTATTAACTTCCTATGACTACTGTACCAAATTACCACAAATGTAGGTGACCTTTAATAACAGAAAAATATTGTCTCATAGTTCTGAATGCCAGAAGTACAAAATCAACATGTCATCAGGGCCACACTCCCTCTGGAGGCTCTGGTAGAGAATTCATTTCTTGCCACTTCTAGCTTCTGAGTATATTTTGGCATACCTAGGTTTTCCTTGACTTGTAACTACATCACTCTAATCTCTGCCTCCATTTTCATCTTCTCTTCTGTCTTCATATCTTCTGTATCTTATAAGGACACTTGTTACTAGATTTAGGGCCTAACTAGATAATCGAAAGTAATCGTCCCACCTTAAAATCCTTTACAGAATCATATCTGCAGAGACCCTTTTGCCACATAAGAAATATGCACAGATTCCAGGATGTTTTAGTCAAGGTTCTCCAGAAAAACAGAACCAACAGGTTGTGAAGGCGGAGAGAGAGAGAGACAGAGACAGAGATTTTAAGGAATTGACATATATAATAGCTAAGATTTAGAGAAAGCAAAATCTGAGAGAGTAGGTTGGGGGGAGAGAGGCTGGAGACCCCAGAACTTTGAGAAGAGTTGCAGTTTGAGTCTAACGGCAGTCTGCTGGCAGAATTGCTTCTTGCTGGGTGTTGGTCAGTCTTTGTGCTATTAAGACCTTCAACTGATTGGATGAGATCCACCCCCATTAAAGGAGAACAATCTGCTTTACTCAAATTCACCAATTTAAATGTTAAATCTCATCCAAAAAAACACCTTTACAGAAACATCCAGAACAATATTTGACCAACTATCTGGGCACTGTGACCCTGCCAAATTGACACTTAAAGTTAACCTTTACCTGGGAATTAGATGTGTACATATTTTTTGGGAGCTATTATCAACTTACCAGAATAAGATAATAAATTGTAGGCACTGTTCTAAACACTTACGTATATTAACTCATTTAATATTCACAACACAAATTTGGGGATAGAATCACTTTTACTACCATCCCTATTTCACAAATGAGGAAGCTGAAACAGAGAAGATAAGGGATTTGACTAAAGTCATACAGTTTATAAGTGGTGGAGCCAGGATTTGAATCAAGCAGTCTGGCTTAATCCAATTAAGTCTGGAATAAATGGTCACATTTCTGGTAAGCTTCCATATTTATTGACCTATGGATCTTTAAATTACATTCAACATTTGGTATTACTACCTGGTTATTTTTCACTTGCTAATTCATAATATGAGAGTGATCACTGCTGTATGGGTGGGATCGTTTCTGCAGTTTCTTTCTCCTCTGCTTTCTCTTCCTCCTATTGCAGTGATTATCCTGCACCCTTTTTTGACTTTGTGCAGCTACCTCAGATAGCGATCTCTGCCTTCATTTGACATTTGATAAACAGTCACTGGGTGCCTACCTCATGCCAGACCTGTTCCAGGCTGGGTGCAGGGGAAGAACTCCAAGCTCTAGTTTAGCGTTTACAGTTTCCTCCCATCCCGTATGTTCTATCATTATCTTCCCCTGAGCAGATGCTGGAAATTGGCTCAGAGTTGCTAAAAGGAAGCCTGTCCTCTGACTTGGTTCCAGGGGTTGCCTGCAGGCGTAGGTGAGACACTTTGAATATATATTGATCTTGAGAGAAGATAGCAAGTTTGTTAAAGCAGATATAATCATCCAGGGTTTGCCTTATCTCAAAGCCTGGCTATAGCCAAGAAATCCAGCACATCACAAGGATGAGCCAGATGTAAATAAAGACCCAGGGAGGGCTTAAGCAGCTTTATATCATTTCTTTCTCTCAGGCTCTCACCAGAGCAGATTCTTAAGCTGAAATGTTATAAAACCAAAGAGTTTTCATGGCAGTTTCCTTTTTCCTAAACATTTCACATTGCTATTTCAAAAGATCTAGATTTTAATGACTAAGTATTTTTGTGTTTTCTATTGTGATTAAAGTCTAACAATAATTCTTTTTTATTTCAATAGGACTTCAGTTTCCCAAATATGTTCACAAGTGTGAGCTGCTTCAGCCCCCAACAACCTGCTGGATAGGTAGGCCAGGACTGTTGCCTCCTTGTATAGATGAAAAAGCGCAGATTCTGAGACACACATGTGGTAAGTTGGACCTTCCTTTCGTTTTTAGATGTCCATGTGTAAAATGAGCACAGTATTTGACACTAGGAAATAGAAGTCAGCATCCCACCTTCTTCTGAACAGTAATAGCGAGCATCTCTATTTTAGAAAGGTAAAAAATCCTGTGGTATCTCAGAATAGCCCCACAATCAAAACGATTTTCAAGCCAGTTAAGTTTTAACAGTTCCTTGAATAAAGTTATTGAAAATGACCTAATAAGTTGTATGCAAAAATTTAAGTTCTCTACCTAATTTTAGTCCATTATAATCTATTGTAGTACAGTAGTGGAAGTCTGGGCAACACAGTGAGACTTCGTCTCTACAAAAAATCAAAAAATAAGCCAGGCATGATATTGCACACCTGTAGTCTCAGCTACTCGGAAGGCTGAGGTAGGAGGATTGCCTAAGCCCAGGAGGTCAAGGCTGTGGTGAGCTGTGATCATGCAACTGCACTAAAGCTTGGGGGACAGAGTGAGACCCTGACTCAATATACAGTATATTAAAGGAAACTTATATTAACGGTTTTTTTCACTGCACTTATGTAGTATAGGCTGATGGCAGAAACGAAGCTCCTTGGATAAAACTGCTCCAGGCTGACCTGATTTATTGGTCCATTTTAAAGTCATAGTTACACATGAATATAAAATGTGCCCTTTTTGCCTGAGAAAGTGTGACTATATATTCAAATGCAGTGTTTAAATGTAGTATTTTACTGTATTTTATTATCCGAAATAATCTACTATTATTTTATTTTATTTATGCGAATACATTTACTATTATTTTACTAATACTAAAAGTTTTCTAAATCAAGCTTTACCAGAGCTTTTAGAGCAGATTTCACAATGTACGTGAGTATATTCACATATACCCCCTTATGGGAATATGTACATATACTGTAAGCAGTCAAAAGCATGCCTGTTGTGTCCAACCACTTGTGTATATCAGTCATAAGCTGTGTGAACTTAGAAAAGTTACTTTACCTTTCTAATAATTAGAGATTAAATGAATAATCAAGTCTGTCTCATGGACTTGTTTGAAGAATAAATGATATAACCTCTGGAAAATGTAAGGTATAATAGCCTGCCCATAGTTAGCACTCAGTACATATTATCCATGGTTATTATTATTCAAAGGACAATCTCACTTACACAAACTGGCCTAGGCAGCAATATAAAGGAGAATATAAAAAAGAACCAGGGGGAAAAAAATCAAAAGGCCTAAGTATGAGGTCTGACAATTAAGTTCACAAACTCATCCTAGAAAAAGTGCTGCATATCTCATTGCTGAATATCACTATGGTCACCTTCAAAGTACTCCCCTGGGGAAGCTATGCACTGATGCCAGTCCCTAGTCCACCTGTCACTGTAATTTTAGAACTTTTTTTCTGGAATGGCCATCAAGAGCTATTGTCTAATTACCCCTAATGTCCTGAATGTCATCAAAATGTCTTTCTTTCAATATTTTCTTTATCGTCGGGTAAAGAAAAAAGGTCATTGAGGACCAGATCAGGTGAGTAGGGAGGGTGTTCCAGTATGGTTATTTGTTTACTGGCTAAAAACTCCCTCACAGACAGGCTGTGTGAGCTGATGCATTGTCGTGATGCAAGAGCTCTTTTGGGACCATTTTTGCACACACTTTTCTTATGGAAAGATATTCGGCTAAGATATTCCTGTTTCTCTGCCAATATTTATTTGGTGTGCTATGCTTCTCTCACAGTCAGCCAATGAGTTTGGTGCACAGTTCAATGAATTTTTGCAGTGTTTTCGTCAGTTATGCTCGTTACTGGCCCTCCAGTGACATCTTCTCTCCCCTCAGAAAAACGTCTAATCCATTTGCACACTGCCATTTTCTTCATGGCATTATCCCCATAAACTTGGACTAACATGTCCCTGATTTCGCTTCCACTCTTGCCAAGTTTAACAAGAGATTTAATATTTGCTCGTGCTCCAATTCAAACTCCAACATTCTCACTACAACATACAAAACAGGCAACAACAATAATGAATACCACTCAGCAAGACACTACCACACATCGACACAAACACAACTGTGAGACGCTGATATACCAAGGTTATGAAACCTTACCAAGTTGTTTGTACAGTGCTGCCACTGTGTATATAAGTGCACGGTGGCAAGTTTGTGAACTTAATTGGCAGGCTGTATCACTTTCCTGCTGCTATTATAATAAATTACCATAAATATAATAGCTTAAACCAACATGAATTTATTATCTAACAGTTCTGGAGGTCAGAAATTAGTTTCCTTTTTTTATTTTATTTTTTGGAATAGGAGTTTCACTCTGTTGCCCAGGCTGGAGTGCAGTGACATGCTCACAGGCCTTGACCTGCTGGGCTCAAGTGATCCTTCCACCTCAGTCTTCCAAGTAGCTGGAACTACAGGAGTGTGCCACCACACCCAGGTAATTTTTTTTGGTTTATTGTAGAGATGAGGTCTCACCAAGTTGCCCAGGCTGGTCTCGAACCTGTGGGCTCAGGCAATCCTCTCACCTTGGCCTCCCAAAGTGCTGGGATTATAGGCGTGAGCCACAGCGCTTGGCCTAGAAATGAGTTTCACTGGGCTGACATCAAGGTGTTAGCAGGCTAACTAGCATCCTTTCTGGAGGCTGTAGGGGAAAATCTGTGTCCTTGCCTTTTCCAGCTTCTAGAGTGACTCTTTCATCCGTCTTCAAAGCCAGCAATAAATGGATGGTCAGGTCTTATGCTGTATCATCCTGATATTCCTCTTCAGTAGTCAGATATCCCTCCTCTTTTTTCTTATAAGGATTTTTGTGATTACAAGTTTCCACCCAGATACTCAAGGAAGTCTAAAGATTCTTAACTTAATCATGTTTGTAAAGTACCTTTTGCCATGTAAGTTCACATATTCACAGGTTTTGAGGATTAGAATGTGGACATCTTTGTGGAAGACACGTTACTCAGACTACCACAGTTTGTGCCAAATACATGCGATAATAACCATATGTCAAAGTTTATGGACTCCATTCACTGAAGAGCTCTGATTCAGACCTTTGTCTTATTTTGATGTTATTCCAATAAACTTGTTTCTTTATTTCTTAGTAGCCTAGTGCCAATGAGATATAGCCAATAACTGTGTGCCTAGGAAAGGCCTGAAATTTAGGGACCTCTCTTCTGCTCACATTCTCCTGTCCAGACCTTGATCACCTGCCTTTTCCTCCCCAACTCAAGGGAAGGAAATATTGGCCAATGCCCAAGAGAAAAAGAAGAAAAAGCAGTTTCATAAACTCATACTACTATCTGTCACATTCTCTATTATAATAATTCAATCAGAAAGGAAGACAGAGTAGAGTCTAAGAGGACAGAAATCACTAACAGGGAATAGAGAGCCAACTAAGATAGGCTTCTGCTTTACAATTTGCTAAAGATCCATGGAGAAGAAAGCAAGGACCTTTAGAAGTTTTTAGCATCGGGCATCAGTAATGTAGTCTGGCTTGGTTCACAGAGCCGTCAGTGCTGAGCCAGCCTGTTTCCTGGAAGAGCTCAGAATGACTGCACAATGTCCCAGGCTAGTTTAGGAGACCAGTGAATAGACCCACATCCAATGCAAATAGAGCCATGCCTTGGGGCACTGAGAATAATGCAATGTGCAGGAGATACCAAATTTATCCTTTAACAAAGTAAAAGGGGCCAGTTGCAGTGGCTCATGCCTATAATCCCAGAACTTTGGGAGACTGAGGTAAAAGGATTGCCTGAGCCCATGGGTTCAAGACTAGCCTGAGCAACTAAGCAAGACCTCATCTCTACAACAAGCCAAAAAATTAGCCGGGCGTAGGGGCGCATGCCTATAGTTCCATCTACTTGGAAGGCTGAGGCAGAAGGATTACCTGAGCCCAGGTCAAGGCTGCGGTGGCCATGAGTGTGCCACTGCACTCCAGCCTTGGTGACAGAGTGATACACCAAAACAAAAAAAAAAAAAAAAAAAGAAGTAAGAGGACTACTTGGCAATGCTTGTCAAGTGAAGGACAATATTTTTTCTTTTTGCCTCCTACAGCTAATTACTAGCTACAAAAAGCAGAAAGACATTAGAGGACTGAAAATTGCCTTCAAAACACAGACTGAGTCCAATAATCGAAATATCAAGGTGAGTTTTCTAGCATAACTTTTTCGTCATCACAAAACCTTCCTACCACTTCTAGAGATAATACCTCTCTTTCCATTCTTTTGTAATTTGTTTTAGATAGAATTTGGATTGTAAAGTTGCCTTTTCTCTGGATTTGGGGAACAGGAAAACTAAGCTTGAATGCAAAGTTGCCACCAAAACACTTAGAGTATCTTGGTAAAGTAAAACAATTGGTGAGAAAAGGAGAAAACCAGGCACTCCTAAAGAAAATAAAAACATTATGTTAGATTATGAATTTTAAGCTTTGTGTAACCTTTGCAGCATGTTGAAACTTACAGACCATCACTTTCCATAGCTTTTTCTTAATTTAATTTAATTTTATTTTATTTCAATACTTTTGGGGCATACAAATAGTTTTTTATCTGAGTGTTAAGTGTACTCACCACCCCCACCTGTGCATATTGTACCCAATAGGTGATTTTTTTGCCCCTCCACCCCTTCCTTCCCTCCCTTTTCTGAGTCTCCAGTATCCATTATATCATTTTCTATGTCTTTGCGATTCTTATTTTATCTCTCACTTAAAAGTGAGAGCATGCAGTGTTTGGCTTTCTGTTCTTGAGTTAGTTTGCTGAGGATGATGTTCTCCAATTCCAGCCAAGTTGCTTCAAAAGACATTATTTCATTCTTTTTGATAGCTGAATAGTATTCCATAGTATATATAAACCACATTTTCATTATCCAATGATGGGTTGGTGGGCATTTAGGTTGGTTCCACATCTTTGCAATTGTGAATTGTGCTGCAATGAACATGCAGGTAGGTGCCGGTGTCTTTTTTATATAATGATCTCTATTCTTTTGGGTAGATATCTAGTAGTGGGATTGCTGGATCAAATGGTAGATCTGCTTTTAGTTGTCTGAGAAATCTTCATATTGCTTTCCTTAGTGGTTGTACTAATTTACACTCCCACCAGCAGTGTATAAGTGTTCTCTTTTCTCTACAACCACACCAGCATCTATTTTGTTTTTATTTTTTAAAATAATGTCCACTCTGACTGGTGTAAGGTGGTATCTCATCATGGTTTTAATTTGCATTCCCGTTTTTCATATTTTTAAACTAACTATGAAAATATATACCACGTCTCAAGTCCAGTGCTAGAAGAAATTCAGGTATCTGATTGAAATCACAGAAAGGATTTAATAAAATTTGTGCACCTAAGACACATCCAGTAGCCTTTGTTCTTTGTTCTAAAACTTTTCTAGTTGGTTTTCATGGAACTTTGAGACTATAAAAATCTGGACCCTTCTCAACCCAGGGATAAATCAGTCTTGAATGAAAGATAAATAAAACCTCTTTCAGTCCTGGAACTGCAGCTTCTATTGAAACATCTAGAGACCACACATTTCAATTAGAACAACCCTTTACTGCCAAAATAAGTTGACTAGATGAGATTAATATTGTGAAAATACAGATAAGCCACACCCTGGAATCACAAAATTACTATTTTGCAAAATGAGAGATTGTGAAGCACAAATGAAATACTACATGTGAAATTATGAAGTAGTCTAAAATACTACACAAATGCAAACTGTAAACATTTTGAATGGAATTGTTCATATACCACAGATCAGGCAGTATATGACAAGGTATAATGGGGACTTTGGAATCAGTTCTAAATTCAAACCTACCACTTACTAGACATGAAAACCTTAATTACACAAATTAAGTTGTGTAATTTCACTTAATTTCTTCATCTTCATCTTTTATTGGGAAAAAATAGGAACTTCATGGAACTACTAGAAAGATTAAACAAGAAAGGTAGGGCACAATGCCCAGCAAGTGGCAGCACCTTCCATAAATATTGGTTTCATTCACTCATTGCCTCAGCACAAGGGATGATGGATACTACTGAGGAATGTATATGTCCTTGAAGTTAGATTTTGTTGCAGGCCTGCCAGGTTTCTATGTCTGCTTCACAGCAACAGAATAACACACTGACAGTGCGGTTGCTGCAGAAAAAGAGTTTAATAATCACAAGGCACGAAGTGAGGGAACAGGGAATTTTCAAGACTCAAATCTGTTTTGTTGAGGGATTCTGGGCAAGGGTTTTTAAAGGAATTCATGCGGGGCAAGGGGCTAGAAAATTTGGGATTGTCAATTGGTTGGGGTAAGGGGAATGAAATCATCAGGTTATGGCAACTGCATTTTTTTCATGAGTCAGCTTCTCACTGGGCCCTTCAGACCAGCTAGCTAGACCATAGTTTTGTTGGTATTCAGAACATAAAGAAGAAGTCCAAAAAGAAAGATTATCATCCCACAATGTCTTAAATTTTATTTATAAACAGAAAGAATAGAGTTTCGTAACAAGGACCAGGTTACCTTGGGATGGTAAGCAGCAACCAAAGAAGTGGGCAAATGAGCTAATTGACTTAAAGACTACTGCTGTAAGCCCTATTGGATTTTACATATTTTATCCTTAGTCAATTTTATAAAATTTGAGGGGGGTTATGTTTTCAATTCCCCCTGTGCGGTATCTTTTCTCATTTCGAAGATGTGAGAGCTAGTATGATGGGAATCAAACAATGATCATTCTGTCTTGTTTTTGCTAGCAAGGGGCATAGCCAGGGTATGAGTCAGGATTAGAGGAATAAAACTGTTTTGCAGCAGCCTGTAAGGGCTTATGAGTGCTTAGTCAGAGATGCAGCATGAACACATTGGTACCTCTATCTACATTTTTAGTGTAACATTTAATTAAGCAGTGAAATATGAGCTTAATTATAAGTCCTAGAAACAGAATTGCAAGCCAGAATTTTAGCAGCCTTATAAAATGGGCTGAAAATCTTGGGGTACCCATATGAAAAGTTCAGAAAACCAGTCAGACATAGTATCTGTAGGAGAGACAAGCTGTAGCCAGGTGAACTGTTAAAAGATCCTTTTGGCTGGGTACAGTGGCTCACACCTGTAATTACAGCACTTTAGGAGGCTGAGGTGGGTGCATTGCTTGAACCCAGGAATTCAAGACCATCCTAGGCAACATAGCAAGACCTCATCTCTACAAAGAATAAAGTAGTCAGGCATGGTGATGTCTGCCTGTAGTCCCAGCTACTCGGGATGCTGAGAAGGAAGGATCACCTAAGCCCAGGAGATTGAGGTTGCCGTGAATAATGATCATTGTGATCATGCCACCGTACTCCAGTCTGGGCAACAGAGTGAGATCCCAACTCAAAAAAAAATTCTTTTTAGCCAGGTTTTAAAATTGTACCCAAAGGATGTTGATATAAGTATAGCAGGTGGTATTGATCATTGACGGTCTCCTCCCTGTTTTGCCAAGAAAAAATTGAGTGTAGCATGGTTGTTAAGGACTATCTGGGCAAGAGAGTGTAAAGATTTTTGCTGAGTCTTAAGAAGTTTAGCAGTCTTTTTTGCAATTATTTTTATGGTTGCAAATAAGTTTTTGATCATGTCTCTGTTAGCATAGACTCTATAACTAGGAACAGGAGTGCCCAGAAGGCTCTGTCATTAGGTATCTTGATATTCACCTGGAAGCCCTCTTTTTAGTCTATGGGAAAATGAGTAGAATCTTTCATTATTAGGATGGACTGAGTTATAAAATGTCCCAGTAAGCAGGGGTCCTTGATATGCAGGCTATTGAGATGCCAGTGGGCTCATTCTAAAAGAAAAGGGTCTAATCTTCTGCCACAAACAAACATGTACCCAGGGGGCACACAGGCAATGCCCCCAAGGGTGCATTTATTGATCGACTCATTTATGGAGAGCACAGACAAAATGGAATTAAGCCAGACATTTTTATAAGCTCCCCAGAATTTATTTGCGTGATGTTTCAGCTGTGGATGTTGATGCCATAGCAGAGAGAGACTTTTACTTTTTATTTTCTGTGTCCTGGCTGTATTTGTCTATCTAGTATGCTATGGACTGGGGAAGGCCTATAGGATGGAATAACTTCTAATTACGATTGGGTAAGACAAACTGAAACATGGGGTAGAGATTTTCTGGTGTATTATTAATAGGACCCGGAAAGTAGACATGGAAAGAGTCTGGTCTAGATGTGTCATAGCATTTGGGACATCCAGAAAGTCAGTGACAGATATGGCTAATGGAAAATGCTTGTTTTGAATAGTCTTAAGGAGTTATTGACAAAGTTAACCATCTGATAAGTTTGTTCTAGTGGCAATACCCTGAAGCAGTTAAACTATAGTATTGTCATGCCAGTCTAGCATTGCAGTAATAGGAAAGGAATGATTAAAAGTTTTAATAAGGGTTGCCATTAAAAAAACAAAATTAGGGATGTCCTAATAATGGAAGCGGGGGCTACATTAGTGTGGCATAGGATGTCTAAAATACAAATCTAGCAATTACAATGACCAAGGCATTTATGAAGTAAACATATAGATTAAGTTTTTAGTAAGTTGGGGAATAAACAGGGGGGATATTTCACTTTGTGTGTAAAATAATTATCATGACAAAATATTGTACTATGTTTAAAACAATGATTGTGGTCAAGAGGACATGTGTCTTTTTTTTGGTCTATCAAAGATTCACTAATCCATTTGGATTGGGAGTCCAGACAATATCTGAAATGAAAGTAGCATCTTGACATTTCATGCTAGACCAAGATTCTGGTGGTAAATCCAGTATCTAATTTTTACAAGCTTAACAGAGGAATAAGTCACCAGTAATACTTTGCATGGCCCAATCCATTATGGTTTTAACCGGTGTTGATTTTTCCAGGTCTTAAGCAGAACCCCAGTCTCTGGGTCAGATGTGATTAAGGGAATGTCAGTTAAATACCACAAATTGCTAGAAGTAAATGCATGAATACAGTTAAACTCTGACCTAAATATTGTACATATTTGATAGTATTTATTTTTTTCATATGTATATTATTGGGGCCTCTTAGCCTAGGAGGGGAGCAGACGAGTGGTCTCTCATGCAAGATTTTACAGGGGCTTAAGTTGAGCCCACTTTTAGGGGCCTCTCTTACTCTGAACAGAGTAATTGACAAAGCTTTATCTCAGGTTAAGTTAGTTTTATGGCAAATGTCGGCAAAAGTGTTTTGTTTTGTTTTGTTTTTAATAGCATAGATCATTTTTTCAGGGTTTTTTAGTAGACTGTGGTTTCCAGGCCGTATGGAGATTTCAGGATATTATGCTGAGGGCCTGGGATACATCCTTGGTGACCTGGGCTAAAAAGCTATGTCATTGTCACTCTGGATGGAGAAAGGCAATCCAAACCTAGGGATGATCTTTTTTCATTAGGATGATGCATAAGTTTATAGCGTGTGTTTTTGGCACGGCAACACCGTGGTGTTGGGAGTTTAACGTTTGTCATTTGGAGTGACATTGTTGTGCTTGTGAATACATCTGGCATATTTGAAGAAAGTTAGTGCTATTTGCGGGCTGAAGAAGATGGAGTGTCAAGTGGAAAAAAATGAACACTTCTGACATACTCTTCTGTTGGTAACAGGAGTTAAAGGTAACAGAAGCAGCTCGAAACATTTGTGCCGTGTACAGGGAAAATACCATTGGGGAAAGCACAGCAAGAAAATGGTTTTGTCATTTCAAAGAGGGCCACTTTGAGTGATTCTCCACGTTCAGGAAGACCATTGTGCTTTGATGAAGACCATTTAAATGTTTTAATCCATGATGATCCACTTCTGCCACTCCGAGAATGGGCAAATGTGATGAACTATGACCAGTCAGTCAACCATCATGCAACATTTGCATTCAATGGGCAAGCAAAAATGCTATGAACTTATACATCAACTCAATTGCAAGGTTTTATAATCTTACATGATTTATTGTTCTTGCAGGAGAAAGCTTTAACCCATTTTGGAAAGATGTCTATAAATGTAGGCAGATACTTAAAATTTCCCACTGCCCTTGGCATTATGGTAAAGTCAATTTGCCAATCTCCATTGGCCCTTCACCTCTAGCTTGAATCCCTGATCCCGGGGTTGGAGGACAAGTGTTAGGGTTGTTTTGGACACAAACAAAGCATTTTGTAAAGTATATTTTGGACAGTCCTTTTTAAGTGTGGACCAACAATGTGATTTTGGATCCATTGAAGTATGGCATTCCTTTCATAGTTTGTGGCACCATATATGTGTTTGATAATATCTTCCATATGATGTTTGGGCACCAGGACTTTCTTTGTGTCTATTATGTATCCATTAATCTTGGGTTTTTTTATTGAAGTAAAAGCCCCACACAAAATTTTTAAAATCTTTTTCTGAATAGGTAGGGTATTCTAGGCCAAAGTCTATTTCAGGAATTAATGGCATTAGCAAGCTTTTGGGATTTTTCTTCTTCTTCTTCTTCTTCTTCTTCTTCATCATCATCATCATCATCATCTTATTATTATTATTATTATTATTATTATTATTATTAGCCACTCCTTTAGTGGCCTGATCTGCCTGTCGTTTTCTGTTTTTTGGGTTTTTTTCCTACTACATTGCCCATCTGCTTATGTCCAGGGAAGTATATTATAGCTACTTTTGGGTGGTGCTAGGACTGTCTCTATTAAGGCTAAGCTTTCTTTAGCATGCTTAATTTTTTTTATTAACAGAGATTAGGAGTTTTCTTTAAAAAAAAAAAATAGCCCTGTAAGCAGACCTGGAATCAGTGTAAATGGTCACTCAATTATCTTTGTAAGCAATCATGCATAGGTACAGCTGTGGTTTAGGAAAGTAAGGCAGAGGGGCTTAGAGGGGAGACAGCTCTCCAAGTGACATTGGAATTATCCAGGATGACGACCTGATACTTGTCAAATCTTTCAGAAGTAAGCTAGTAGCTGCGCCTTTACCCCCCATTTTAATAAAGGGATATATAGTGTTAGGTGTATACTGTAATAGGTTGATCTAAAGTGAACTTTAATGCGTCCTGGAGAAGATCATAAGTGCCAGTAACAGTTTAGCAGCAAGAGGGACAACCCTTCAATCATGTCCAGCTATTTGTTTTGAAAAACAGGCTATCAGTCTATTGATATTTTTCAAGTCTTGGGTTAGCACCCCCAAATCTATATCTTGCCTCTCATGTACAGACAAGTCAAATGGCTTTTTAGGTCAGGTAGTCTTAATATCAGGACTCTTAATAACTTTTTTTTTAGTTGAAAAGACCAGGACCAGCACAGTGGCTCATGCCTGTTATCCTAGCACTTTTGGAAGCCTAGGCAGGGGATTACTTGAGCCCAGGAGTGCAAAACCAGCCTGGACAACATAGTGAGACCCCCATCTCTGCAAAAAATAAAATATAAAAAATACTAGCCAGGCATGGTTGTGCATGTCTGTAGTCCCTGCTACTTGAGCTCAGGGAGTCGAGAATATATTAAACCGTGATCAAGCCACTGCACTCCAGTCTGGGAGACAAAGTAAGACCCTAACTTGAAAAATTTTTTAAAAAGAAAAGAAAAATAAAGACCTTTAGCATTTTCCACTCTCCTTTAAAGGGTTCAGTGTCTGGTCCTCTTAGGGTTTTATCAGGAGACTTTGCTATAAGCCCAAACTTAGGAATCCAAAAGTGACAAAACTCTTTGGGTATGGCCGTCTGGACAAAGTGTATCTCTGGTCCAGAAGCAGATCTCTCTGTGCCTGGGAAAATTTAAATTTAAGATAGCTAACAGTGTTTTGAGATTTTTACATTTTTCTTGGATACCTTGTATCCCTGTCCAGCTAAGAAATTTAAACTCATTAACATATTCTGGTCAGAGTCTTCCTTAGTTGTGCTGGCTATTAGTGTGTCATCAACATATTGTAATAAAGTCCCATTTTTTTAATGGAAGGTTTCAAAGGTCTTTACCAAGTATTTTTCCCAAAATAGTTGATGAGTTTTTTAAGCCTATGGGAAGAACTGTCTACCAATATTGTTGTTTAGTTTTAAGGTTAGGATCTTTTCATTCAAAGGCAAACAGTTCTTGAGACTCTAGATTCAAGGGAACATAGAAGAAGGTATCTTTCAGGTTCAAGACTAAAAACTAGCAAAGCTTACTGAATGAGTCATGAGTAGTGTGTAAGGATTGGGGACCACCAGACAGATGTCTTTCACAGTTGGGTTAATGGCCCTCAAATCCTGTATAAACCTATATTTCTTAGTTTCAGGTTTTAGTACCATAAAGATAGGTGTGTTACATGGGGCAAAAATGTCTAAGGAGTCCATATTGTAAGAAGGCTGTTAGAAGCTGAATGCCTCCTCGTGCCTGTTTTCACAGAGGATATTGCTTTAGATTTGGCAGTGCTATTCTTGCATGAACCATGGCTTGTACTGGGACTGTAGGCTTTGCTTTACCTGATCTCCCATCCACCTATGTCCCTGGGCTCATTTCTTGGAGTACTTCTTTAGGCATGGGGTGATGCTTCTTCTGGAGGCACTTGGATGCTTAACCATCCCTGACAGAAGGTAATCTTAGCATTTAGTTTGGCTAAGAGGTCTCACCATAACAAAGGGATATGGCATTCAGGTATTTATAGAAAACATGTTTCAAGTGAGCTTGTCCTAGTTAACAATTTGAAGGTTGGAGGAATGATCTCATTAGTACTTTTTCTGAGATCCCAGTCACCTTTATAATTTTCAAAGAAAATTTAGACAACCAGGTATTTAACACTGAAGGTTACACCAGTATCAACTGAAAAATTCAAAGGTTGCTTTTTCACTGTAATTGAGACCTGGAGCCCCATGGGGGAAATATGGAAAGTGTTATTTAGGTTGGGAAGAGCACCTGGTCCCCATTATTATTGATCTTTTTTTTTAAAATCTGTCTCAAGTCGCCCCAGCTATCTCAGGCATTTGGTGGGCAGAAAGCTGAGTCTTTTTAACATCAGGCCTTTTAAGGCATGAGCAATCTTTTTTCCAGTGGCCTTTCTGTTTGCAGCAAGCATACTGGGTGGGACCTGAGGTAGAATGTCTCTTTTTATTGACAGTTTGTGGCCCAGGTGGTCCTACTTTAGATAGCGAGCCTGAGGAGGGCCCTTGTCATGGATGTCGGGTCAGAGCTGCAACTATCAATTTGGCCTGGTGTTTTGTTTTGTTTTGTTTTGTTTTTGTTCATTTTTATTTTTTAAAATCTCAATCAGTCAATATCTTGAAAGAATTCTCCAGTATTTGAGACACGGACATGTCCAAAGTCCTATCTGCTTTTTATAATTTTTCTGAATATCTGGGGCATTTTGACTGATAAACATCATGTTTCCCGTTTTTTAAATTTTCTGGGGCTTCTAAGTCAATATCTGTATATTGTCGGAAATCCTCCAAGTCTTGTTTTTAAAATTCCAAGGGACTCTCATTAGGCTTCTGCCTGACTTCCTGAACTCTGTTGAGGATCATTTGCTTGGGCATTCTCCTGAGGAGGCTGGACAAAATGCAGTCTTGATAATGATTGAGCTTGGGTCTATCTCCAAGTGTTTACTTTTATCCCAGGTCAGAGATGGGGACTGTAATTTATCAGATTTCCAAGAGAGTCCGTGTGCTGCTTTCATTTAAAACCTTCGCCAAACACTGGGAAGAGGAGAACCTACTCAGTAAATGGTGCTGGGAAATCTGGTTGATCACATGCAGAAGATTGAAACAGGACCCCTACCTATCACCATACACAAAAATTACATCTAAATGGATCAAAGACCTAAATGTAAAACCTCAAACAATAAAAATCTTAGAAAATGCAGGAGACACCTTTATGGAAATTGTAACTGGCAACCAATTCCTGATCAAAACCCCAAGTACCCATACCATAAGACATAAGATAGATAAATGGGACCTATCAAACTGACAAGCTTCTGCAAAGCAAAAGAAACCATCAAGAGAGTGGGGAGACAGCCCACAGAATGGGAAAAAATATTTGCCAACTGTATATCTGACAAAGG
>CAUYQG010162536.1:0-41163 GCA_963574415.1 Tarsius wallacei
CCTCAGCCTTCCAAGTAGCTGGAACTACAGGCACGCGCTACCACGCCTGGCTAATTTTTGATTTATTGTAGAGATGAGGTCTCGCCAAGTTGCCCAGGTGGGTCTCGAACCCACGGGCTCAGGCAATCCACTCACCTCAGCTTCCCAAAGGCGTGGGATTACAGGCTGAGCCACCGAGCCCAGTTTGTGTAGCTTATTTTAAAAGTGACTACCTAATAGCATATTTATCAAATACTTATACACAGAGACATACAACCAATGCATTTAAATTGTAATTCTAAGGTTAGTAGAGGTAATACTTTTTCTTAATGATTTTGCTACTTTTATCACTGAGCCTTTTTCTGTAAATATTCCAACATACTTTAAACGCTTTCCAAATTTTAAATTTTTCTGTAAGACTTCTTTAACCACAGCTATGCTTATATGTTGTGAAACTACTATAACTTTTTACTTTCTTTTTTAGTAAAACACGTATGTTCTCTAGAGCAATTGTTGGTTCACATGTCTCTCTACCCTGCGAAACTGTGAACACAAAAACAAAACCTGTGCATTTTCATGGCATCTAACTGAGGAATCATTTTTTTCAATGTTTCTTGACGGAATAAAAGCAGAGAGGCAAGAGAAGATTATATTGATTTTAAAAAGTATCAAAATAAAAAACAAGGACACTATACACATTACTTATCAAGGACCATTTAGCTTTAAGCATTTCAGGTCAAAATTAACATTACTTCTAAGCTTTGCCAAATATTTAGCTGACATTTTAGATTTGGGGAGGGGTGTTATATTTTTATGGAAATATTTGTGTTCATTTTATCTATACCTGAAATGTAAAACATTAAGATACAACTATAGAAATGTTAAATCAAAATGTTCAGATTTAATTCTTACAAATTATGTAAGTATGGCTTATTTTCATGCCATCTAATGTAGGGTAGAAACAACAACAACAACAAAATGTTAGCCTTCCTGGATCTTTTTATTTTCTAACATATTCTTTTACAAATTTTCAACCTTCTGTGCAACTTTATTGTCTACATGAAAAGCAACAGTAGCAACATCAACAAGAGGAACAGTAACTTTTGAAAATTAAGTATGTTCCTGAAGCGGTTTCGATGTGTGTAGACTTATTTCTCACAGTATTGTCATAGCTATGTATTATTCCATTTTACCAAAAACACTGAAGCTTATGAAGTAAATCTCAATAGTGTTTTAAGAATTCAAATGCACCAGCGTATGGCTATACTTCACAAAATTAAATAATGATTGTGTCTGTGCTACCTTACCTTATTGAGGTGGCTGTAAGTATAGTTTCCTATCACTGATCCTTTACTACAGAGTTTTAGAATGTGCTCAGTCACTAAAACTCGAATGAGTCTAAGAACCCAAGTACTTAACCTTCACGTCATCATCATTTGCAGAATGAAACTATAGTCAACTATTTTTAAAACCCTTATGATAATTGATAGATTTTGAAATTCCATAAGTATACTTTTAGCCATTCTTTTATAAGTTATAAAATACTTAAGTCTGTCTGTGAATTATAATATTATATATAAAATTGTCGTGAAAATAGTGTTTTAAAAGATATTCACACAAATTGAAAGACCAAAAATATGTGTTGACAATATCAGTGTTATATAGAGTCTGTTCCCATTTTGGTAGCCCATTGGTTTCTATAGAGGGAATTCTGCAAAAGAATTTTCTTGTTTTATTATTTATAACAATGTCAATCTTTCTATTTTTATAACTTACAAATTCTATACTGTGCTATAGTCACACTAGATTTAAAATAATTTACATTCATTCACGAAGTTTTTTAATTAACTAGGCATAGTGGCACATGCCTGTAGGTCCAGCTAACAAGAAGCTGAGGTGGGAAGATCACTGGAGCCCAAGAGCTCAAGGCTGTGGTGAGCTATGATCCTTCCACTGCACTCCAGCCTGTGAGACAGAGTAAACTCCAACTCAAATACGTAAACAAACAAAACCACTCAATCAATCAGGATTTTTCAACCTTGGCACTATTGACATTTTGGTCTAGAAAATTCTTTTTTTTTTTTTTTTTCCCCACAGAGGTTGTATTAGTTTATACTCCCACCAACAGTGTAGAAGTGCTCCCTTTTCCCCACATCCTCTCCAGTATGTGTTGTTTTTTGAGTTATTGATGATGGCTACCCTGAATGGAGTTAGGTGGTATCTCGATGTGGTTTTAATTTGCATTTCTTTGATGACTAGTGAGGCTGAGCATTTTTCCATGTATCTTTTGGCTGCATGTATGTCTTCTTTTGAGCAGTGTCTATTCATATCTTTTGCCCACTTTGTAATGGGACTGTTTTTTTTTTTTCCGGCCCCATAGTCCCCCTATTGGGAATATACGTGGAGGAACTCAAATCACTCTATGAAAAATATACCTGCACATGCATGTTTATTGCAGCATTATTCACAATAGCAAAAACATGCAACCAACCATGCTGCCCATCGAAAGAGGACTGGTAAAAAAATTGTGGTACATATACACAATGGAATATTATGCAGTCGTAAAGAAGGACAAAATTATGAACATCACAGCAATTTGGATGAACTTAGAGTCTATAATACTGAGTGATCTATCACAAAATGAACTGAATATCATGTTCTCACTCATAAATGGACCTTGAACAATTATCGTAATACTATAAGAAAAGAATTGTCAGTAGTGGGAAATTGCCGGGTATGGGGGCCGGGGGAAGTAGTGGGATTCTGCCGGGGAAGGGGGGCACACCTCATCAACAAGGGTACCTGCATAATGAATATTTGTATACTTAACCCTGAATTGTACCCCACATCTTTAAAATAATTTTTTTTTAAATCACAAAAAAGGAAGTTCCTGTTTTTATTTTTATTTTACTGTTTTAAATATGTAGAATACAATTCAGGCTTAGATAGATAAGTGGTCATAGTACAAGTAAAGTTTGGGGCTCCCTTTAGACCCCACCTTGCCTGGTTTGAGATCATGTACCCTTATTGATGTTATGTGCCCCTCATCCCTGGCAGTGTTCCACTGCCAATCCCCTTCTTATAATTTTATGATTAATGTTCAGGGTGCACTTATGAGTGAGAACATGTGGTACTCAGTTCTTTGCTTTTGTGATAGATCACTGAGTATTATAGACTCCAAATCCATCCAAGTTGCTGTGAAGTTCATAATTTTGTCCTTCTTTATGGCTGCGTAATATCCCTTTGTGTATGTGTACCACATTTTTTTTTAATCTATAGAAACTTCTTTATTGTAGGAAGATGCCCTATGTATTATAAGATGTTTAGCAGCATCTCTGGCTTCCACCCTAGATGCGAGTAGCATCCCTCAGTAGTGACAGCAAAAAATATCTTGATATTGACAATTATCTCCTGAAAGGTAAAGTCTTTGGATTATAAGAGAGAGAAAAAAAAAATCTTGTAAAGAATATGCAACTGGAAGGCAGAAGACTCGAGATCTAGTTGTAAATATGCCACTTGAATACGTAAAGAATGTTTATTTTAAATATAAATATAAATGCCTAGCTTATTTAAATATAAATACTCAATATGAACTCTCATGTCTTTTGATATTCAGCTATTGATGAAAATTAGTACTTTTACTGTACCTTCTCTATGTGTACATATGATTAGTGCTGTGTATACTTGCTAATTTTAGCTGTTTTAGAAAACACACAAACTGAAAATATCATGGTAATACACAAGCAATATTAGTTGATTAGTTAATTTGTAGGTTATGATCATGTTTTCACTTTATCAATTGTAATTATTTATATTTTGGGATTGTATTTTGGATCAATTTAAGATAATTATACTGCCTTTCAATAAGTAAAATGTCCTTAATTTTACAAGTGAATTACATGCTCTGTGAACATCCTCTTATACAATTTTTCCCAAATCTCTGGTCAAAATTTGGCAAGGCATTAGTATATATGGCTGAATTTTAAAAAATATGATATCAGGTTAATCACTGGAGAGTCTACTAAGATCTCAGAAAATCTTATTTTATATCAGATATGATCAAAATAAAAATGAGATACTTTTCTGATTCATATTCATTTTGAATATTCATGTCCATTTTGAATATTCATACTTTTTGTGCACCCTATAACTTATGATAATATTCTTCTTAAATTATTACTAATAATTTGCTTTTTTTAAATACAGGTAATGGATTAGGAATTAGAATTGTGGGTGGTAAAGAAATCCCTGGACATAGTGGAGAAATTGGAGCCTATATTGCCAAAATTCTTCCTGGTGGAAGTGCAGAACAGACAGGGAAACTTATGGAAGGTAAGAATAAAGGATTTCTAAGTATAATGAATGTACTCATATTAAATATATTTTCATTTATCATGCACATTGTCTTATTCATTGTTATCTAGGTAAGCCTCTCTTCTTATGGTTAATCATGAAATTTTGGTATAGTAATGTAAAAGAAGAAAGGTCCACAAATATATTCATTTTAATTTCAATTGCATTGTCCCTTTGGCAGCTGATTAGCTACAGTAATATCTTAAGAAACACGAATTAAACTTTATTTACTGACTGGAACGATTTCATAAAAATACACTTCAGTTATCTGGATTGTTTTATAAATACTAATAAAATTATATTGAAATTAAAGTTACAAAACTTTCAGATGATTCAGAACATATTAAGGTTGGGTCAGCAAACTATGGACAATACACAGGTTGAATCTATCTGCCACCTGCTTCTATAAACAATGTTTTATTGGAACACAGCTATGACCATTGATTTACATATTTGTGCATGGGTCTTTTCCAACTATAATAGCAGGACTGCATTCATGATAGAGACTGTATGGTATGCAACAGCTAAGATATTTCTTTTTGGCCCTTTACATAAAGTTTGCCAACACTTGTACTAAGTATAGACTATTTTTAGATGCTAATCACCTCATTACATCATAAACATTTTAAAATAATAAACTATATAGACGTAGCTAATGGGCTATAAAATATGTTTAATCATTTTCTTTCAGTAAAATATTGCAGTCAGATTTCCAAAATGCTTAATGATAATTTTCAATTGTCAATCAGAAAATATGGACATTTGCATTTTCCAGTCTTTAGCATCAATACAGTTTGCAAACTTTCAGTGATATTATTTATAATGAACATTGTTTATCATAATGTAAATGTAACCTTTTCATTTTTACTCCAAATAAATAAATTTGGAAAAAGTGTTTTTCTGTCATTTCATAGTTTAATAAAATTTTGTCTGTTGTTGCTTAAAAACTTTAATTATGTTAAAAATTATTCACTGTGATTTTCTGTATATTGGAATATTGGAACCTAACAAAATATATCGGAACCTAACAAAAAAAGTCCTTGGGCATTCTGATAGACTATTAGAATAAACACAAACTGGAGGCAGAACTTATTCATCATGATGTTCTGCTGGAACCATCTGGTTTCATAGCAGTAGGATGCGCTGGACACATCTCTTTCCAACTTCGAATTCAGTGACATCATGGTGATAGCTTGAATTGGTCATGGTGGGAGAAATGTGGAAATAGGCAAATTCTGTAAATCAAGCCTTTGCTTGCTTGCTTGCTTTTAGAATGCCAGTTTACCAGCACATTACCAAATATATAACTGAAAGTATATTATTAAAAATATTCCAATGGCATTCATAAAACAGAGGAAGTTAGGAAAGCCAGCCAATAGATAAATGAAGGAAAAGAATGAATGAATCAAGAAATGACAATTATGAGTAAAACACTTGATCCATATGAATTTATTGTGACTATAGCCCTATTATGCCCAACACTAATTTTTTGGTGCTGCAGTCTTGTAAAGAATACATGAGTTTAGACTCATTTTTAAGGATGGAAGTGGTAGGATCACTTTCACATGGTATATTCCAGAAGAAATTTGAATATGCTATGTTTATTTTAAAATAAAACTCGCAATAATAACTGTGCCTGACATCATTTGGAAAAGATACTTGAATAATTCATAGATAAAAGTTCACATATTTCTTTAGATTGGCACTATATAAATCAGCAAATGCAACAAAAGATGATTTTAATGATAGTATAGTATCATAGTATATCTAGGAGATATACTATGATGGAGTGATGCTCTTTGCACTAGGTAGCCGAGGTGGCCTTTTTTAAGTTCATAAGTTTAATTTTAAAAATAAATATAATACAATCTCATTCAAGAGGGAAAGCAAAAGTAAACCTAAAATTGCATTTGTGACTTTTACAAGGGCTAAAGACTGCCACTAAAGTTCTCTTATTTTGGAACCAGTATTTTTGTACTTTGTCTAATTAGTTTAAGGGCGATATCATTAAAAACTACATGCATATTGTTTAAGATTTTATTTTTGTTAATTACTTATTTATTCTCTCAAAATTTTGCCAACCTGTCAAATCAGATCCTCTGGTTAGAGGTCAGTTCCTGCCTAACCCAAACCTGTAATTTGTTATTTATTATTTTTAGCTTTGCTTTATTTACTCTTACAACATAGCTTTTTAATAAACCACTTGTTAATTTTCTATTACATTCACAATGTTGTCTTGACTGTTGATATTTTAGTACTATTTATGAACATTGAATATTCTGGAGAATAACTTTGACATAAGGCAAATCATATCCTTTTTCCCACCCTTAAAGGCTACACCTATATTTTATGCTACCAGGCTAGAAGGAAAAAGTCTCATTTCTATTACGTCCAAAGATTAAGTAGCTAGAAGTCCACTAATTCAAATGGGTACCCACAAGCATTCATCTTGTTTAGACTGATATTTCATGCATGTGAGTTTATGTGTGTGTGTGCGCACGTTTGTGTGTGTTTGTGTATAGTTATAGGTGATATATTTCTATAGCCTCAACTCCTAATAGATTATCCAGAAATTCCAAAGCAGTAGCTTGGTTGAAATACAGCTTTGATTTTTATGCCTAATATGAGATATCACTATAATAATACCATTGTATATTACTGGAAGCTTTGTTTCCTTTTAATTTTTAAAACATCGCTTTTACAACTATTGATTTTTTAAAATTTATTTATCAAAGGTGATTAACATTCCATAGTTTGAAGTTCATTATTTCCCAAAGAAAAATTATACATATATAGATAGAATAATTATTGAATTTCTCTGTCTAATGAATTTCAGGTACACTTAGGAATTGATGAAATGTTGCAGATATATCTTTGCCTTCTATACTTCTGAATAAAAAAGGATATAGACTGTGCCCTTAAAGATTCAATACTAGCCGGGCTCGGTGGTTCAGCCTGTAATCCCGCGCCTTGGGAGGCTGAGGTGAATGAATTGCCTGAGCCCGCGGGTTCGAAACCCTCCTGGGCAACTTGGCGAGACCTCATCTCTACAATAAATCAAAAAATCAGCCGGGCGTGGTAGCGTGAGCCTGTGGTTCCAGCTACTTGGAAGGCGGAGGTAGAAGGATCGCCAGAGCCCAGCTGGTCAAGGCTGCGGTGTCCGGGAGCGGCCACTGCACTCCAGTCTGGGCGACAGAGTGAGACTCCAACTCAAAAAAAAAAAAAAGATTCAATACTGTCTTCCATTTCACTTAAAAAGAGTGACAACTTGGTTAGCAATAGAATTCTTAGAATGTACCTTTTTCTACCCCAAACTACAAAGCTGTGTTTTAGATAAGTCTGGCCGAGTCTACTGCTTTTCCTGAGTTTGTTCATTTCTCTTATAACAGACTTTTAAAGATTTGTGGTATAGTATTTACTTTTTATAATTTCATTACATTTTTAGTTAGTAAATAATAATTGTACATATTTGTGGATTACAATGTGATGTTTTGATACATGAATACCTTGTGGAATGATCAAACAGGCTAATTAGCATATTGCAGGTTTTTCAGACTCATCAAGGTCTAACATTTTAGCACTTTTGCAGCACTCAATGGTATAGACTGATTATGTTGACTTTAGGAAAGCAAGTGTATTTTCAACTTTCCTCTAGGCTTATGTCCTCTGGATGTATTCATTTAAGACTTATAGGCCAATCATGTAGGTTTTCTGATGCTCTTAAGCTAAGTGCTATTCTGAAAGTACTCGCTTATGTAACTAACATTAAATGGGAGAAAAAATCCCTGTTAGATTTTCTAAATTATTATTCTGGTTGCTTAAGAAAAAGATTTTTATTCAATCTTTTTGAAAAGTCTTTTTGAACAAATTAGTCTATCTTATTAGATAATGTTAAGAGAATGTTGTGTTTCAGAATGCTGAGAATTAGCAATAATTATCATTGCAAAATCATTAGGTTATACAGAAGAAATTGGTTTTAAAACACTCCTAATATTAGTGAGTGTGCCATCTTCTAAAATAAAATATGCAGTTAAAGATTTCCAGTATTCAAAATTTCCTGAACCAATCTTTCAGTTTTAAATCAATGTACAATAATGTTGAGAAAGAACTCCAGGAATCAGGTGCTTGAAGGATACTAATCTTTCAAAATTTTAAAATGTATTTCCCAGTAACATTTACTAAACATTCTTGAACAAGTACTGTACAAAGAATGATATTTCGCAATCTGTTATTCTTTGTCTTAATTGCATAAGATTAGTCTTTGTTCTATTAAAAAAAGGAACACAAAAGATCTGGGGAATTTAACTACACATCTAATAAAGTTTCCAAAGTGCTATATCTTGCTATTTGCTTTAGGATTGTAATTTTAACATTTTTTAGAACAACATTATTCAGCAATGTGGAACTTTTAGACAGTATATAATGTTTTTTCTCACTTTGATCTTTGTCATTAGCATTCTTTTTTATTTTTATTTTATTTTTTGGCATTTCTTTTTTAACTAATTTGAGCATCTAAAATACACTAGAATATGAGGGGGGGGACCCCCAAAACCTGTAATTTATTTATTAAACATTGTGTATTCATTCTTACATGTTTAAACTTCACTCACCTTCAAAGAACTCGCCACTTGAGGCAAAATACCTATAGAGATACTTTTTCCACTGCTCAAAACAGTTTTTGAACTGCTTTGATGTCTTTTAGTGCTCCTGCCGTTTTTTGTTTCACCTCTTCCATCAGCAAAATCTTTCCCTTTGAGGACTTTTTTCACCTGGGAAACAAAAAAAAAAGTCACTCGGGATGAAATTGAATGAATAGGGAAGGTGGGACATAAGGATCATGCCGTTTTGAGTCAAAAACTGCTGAACACTCAGTGCGGTATGGGTAGGTTGTTTGTGTAAATCTCCCATCATGAAATGGGCAAATGCACTGAAAGAATGTCCAAAAAATTTCGCTGAAGTTGAATACATCCTCTCACAACAATGCTAGCAGGTACACTGCTGCTGATGGGTTCTTAGAATACTTACCTAGCAGGGGAAACCTGCACTGCAAGCGTTCCACCCTCCAATAAACAATTCCAGGGTTTTTGGTTCCCGCCTTGTATATGAACTCTGAATATGTGTTTACACCTTGCCAATTTTATTTTAAATATTTATTCTTGGCTAAATTAACCTGTGTATAGTACAATATTATATTAAGTCAGTATAATTAATACTTTAATTAATGGGCCCACCAAAATGGATATCTTCCATAATAAAATTTTAGACTATTTTACTTGTTAAAACCTACTCGATATCATCACAATTTTAGGAAGCTTCTAATTTACTACATACTTGTTTTTTAAAACCGTTCTCAAATATTCTTCTCAGATAAAAATTTGAACCCTCTCCAAATGTGGGAAATTTGTAGAATAATTGTCAATACCTCATGACAAGTAGTGGGTTTTTTTGTTTTTGTTTGGGTTTTTTTTGAGTTGAAGTCTCACTCTGTCGCCCAGACTGGAGTGCAGTGGCCGCTCCCGGCCACTGCAGCCTCTGCCTGCTGGGCTCCAGCGATCCTTCTACCTCAGCCTTCCAAGTAGCTGAAACTACAGGCATGTGCTACCATGCCTGGCTAATTTTTTTTTTTTTTTTTATTGTAGACATGAGGTCTCGCCAATTTGCCCAGGCGGGTCTCGAACCCACCGGCTCAGGCAATCCACCGAGCCACCGAGCCACTGAGCCCAGCCGAGACATTTTTAAATAGATAAATACCAGGTTCAGTTCTTCTCTGTTTTCCATACCACTCTGTGCATACATCTATTGTGTCCGTTAACATTGTGAGTTTTTTTTCCTGCATACTCAGTTTCTATCACAGTGCTTAACAAAGCAAGGATTCAAGCACTATATGAAGAAATTAGTGACACAAAATGCATTTTCAATTACGAAAGCTGGATAGTTATTAAAATGTCACTCCTCATAGAGTTGTGTGAAGCAAATAAAATGGTACATGTGGTTATATTCTACTATGTGTAAAGAACCGTGTGCATTTAAGACAGTATCAATATTTAATGATATAACTTTTGATTATCTTTTCAAAAAGTGAATAAAATGGAAACTTTCCTCTGGATATGTGTTTTCACAACTTTTAGCTTAGCTGCTCATACATTTATATAAATTTACTCGTTTTATTTTTTTCTTCAGTGCTACTTTGCTTTGAATTTAAATTCAGATATTTTGGGTGAGAGGACAGGATTGTTACTAACAGAAAAACCACTCCAATCTAGAAAATACAGTACTGTCTTCCTATGCAGTACCTGAGTGTGAGAAGATTTTTCCCTGCCAGTTCTCTAGCCAGAAGCTTCAAAACATCGGGTTTACTTTGTGGTTGGGAGAGGGTGAGGGTACAAAACAGAGGAGTTTTTAATTAAAATCTCAGCTCAAAATAGCAAGTACTACGTGGAATTGTTTACTGTCTGACACATCTGTTTGTGATTGATTTGCCCTTATTAGTTGAGTGTGTGTTTTTTCTCAGTATTGTACATTTTTACTGAAACAACTCAATTGTTTAATTTCTTTATTACACAGTAACCACAGAAAGTCAGAGTTGGATGTTTAAAATTCATTAAAAGTATACATTATATCTTTAGTCTGAGTCATCTCCCTAATCAGGAAAATTGATTCACAGAGCTTGTTCCTATGTTTTTCTCACCTCACCTTTCAAGATGCCCAGCACAAATGTTTTACATATTCTATGATATCTTCTGTTTCTTATTCGAGTGGGAAGGGGTGGGGGTGGGGTTTGGGGCTTGTCAGCATTCATGGCTTGATGTTTACAATTTAAGACTTAATCAGACACTGACCTGTAATTTTCATAACAAATGTTCAAGTATGCAAAAAAACCTTTAGAGAATAATATGGCAAATAGCCATGTACTCACCATACTGTTTTATTAAGTCTTAAAATTTTGCAATATTTCTTTCACATTTTTAAAAGAAATAAGTACCTATAAATCAATTAAAGCTCCCAGTAGTCACCTCGGCACTCACAAGTCTCTGTTACTATCACAGAATAATATCAGACTTACTTTGGGTTACACTTTTGCTTGCTTTTCTTAACAGTGCTATGTGTAGATTCATAACTATATAAGATTCATTTTGCTTGTTTGAAAAATTTTATATAAACATATTACTAAACATGTCTTTGTGCCACTTTTTTAAAAGTCACATGAAATTTTGGATATCCAAAGGAACATGTGGCTCTAGTTCATTTATCTTAACTACTGAATAGCATTTAATCATTGTATGTCTCCACTGCATTTCCTGGCTAGTTAGGATATTTATAGTTTTGTTTCATTTTTACTATTTCAAACAGTGCTATAATTAATTTTTTGACGTAATCTCCTTATGCACATGTGTTGGAGTTTCTTCTATAATACAAATTAAATTTTGGATTATCATGACTATTAATCTTTATAAATAATGTAGGAGAAAGTTGTGTGGCTTCTTTTTTCCCAAATTGCTCTCCCTTAAAGAATGTTAAACTCTTTATACATCTATCAGTGGCAAATTAGTGTTCTTGTTTCTATTTGTACTTGTTTATCTTTCCTTGTTTTTTTTTTCCAACTCTATTGTGGAACAGTTTCCAATTGTTGTTTTCATTTACTTTCCCTGCAGTAGTGCCGAGTATGAACGTATATGTTCATTTTGTTTGTTGTGGGTTTTTCTCATCTGTGATTTGCCTGTTCTTTTTGCCTTTCTTTTCTTTAATTGGGTTATCTGTGTATTTTTAATACTTTTTAGGGAATAGTTATATATTCTGTATACAATCCTTTGTCAAGCAGGTAGGCTGTAAATACCTTCTCTCAGTATGTGGTTTGTACTTTTATTTTATCTCTCTTTTTTTTAATTACAAAAGTTGAAATTTTAATATAATCAAATTTGTCATTTTATTTTTATTAAGTTTTGTAAATACTTTATATTGTTTAGGAAATTCCTCGTGCCATGAAGTCTTAAAGATGTTATTATTTATTTTCTTCTAAAAACTGTAAATTGTCACATTTCAGAAATGATCTTGTAATCTTAGAATTAAGTTATTTTTAGTTATCATGTGGTCTGAAGCAGAAATCTTGTATTTTAGTTTTGTTTTCTTTCTCAATAAGTATAATCAAATTACCTGTGTACTATTTTTTAAACTATATATTTCAGTACCTTTAACAGCGCTCTTTTCTGTTTTTTCAAAAGGGTCCCTGAACCATCTCTAGTGCAGCTCAACTCCCACAGGGCTGCATGCTTTGGGGTCATTTCTCTCTTTTTTTTTTTTTTTGATAGATACATAAAAGTTGTGCGTATTTATGAGGTGCATGTAATATTTTAGCACATGCATATAATGTGTAATGATCAAATCAGGGTAATTGGGATATCTATCACCTCAAACATTTATTATTTCTTTGTGTTGGGAACATTTTAAATCTTATTTTTTAGCCACTTTGAAATATACAATACATTATTGTTAACTATAATCACCCTATTGTGCAATTGAACACTAGATCTTATTCCTTCTATCTAACTGTGTTTTTGTACCTATTAACTAACTGTCTTCATTTCCCCTGCCGACAACCCTTTCAACCTCTTATAACAACTCTACACTATTTTTATGCGATCAACTTTTTTAGATCCCACATGTGAGTGAGAACAGGTGACATTTGTCCTTTGGTGCCTGGCCTTTTTCACTTAACATAATATTCTTCAGTTCCATCCATGTTACTGCAAATAACAGGGTATAATTCTTTTTATGGCTGAATAACATTCTATTGTGTGTGTATATATATTTTAAAACTATTTACTTGCTGATGGACACTTAAGTTGATTTCATCTCTTGGCTATTTTACTGTAGAGATGAGGTCTAGCCAAGTTACCCAGGCTGGTCTCAAACCAATACTATTGCCTCCGCCTTCCAAAGTGCTGGGATTACAGGCATGAGACACACCATGCCCAGCAATGGGCATTTTAAATAGTGCTATCATAAACATGGGAGTGCAGACATCACTTCTATGTTCTTATCTCCTTCCTTTGGATATATTCTCAGCAATGGAATTGCTGGATCATATGGTATTTCTCTTTTGAATTTTTCATAGAGATGTATGCCTTTGCTTAGCCACCAGCAGTATACAAGCATTCCTCTGTCTTTGAATCTTTGCTATCATCTATTAATTTCTGTCTTTTTATTAATAGCTATTTTAACTGGAGGGAGGGGGTTTCTCATTGTGGTTTTAATTTGTATTTACCCAATGATTAATGATGTTGAACACTTTTTCTTATGACAGTTGGCCATTTTTATATTCTCCTTTGAGAAAAGTCTACTCAGATCTTTTCCCATTTTAAAAATTGTTATTGGTGGGTATTTTGCTATTGGATTGCTTGAGTTTCTTAGATATTTTGTTCATTAATTCCTTGTCAAATGGTTAGTTTGCAAATATTTTCTGCAGGTTGTCTCTTCACTTTGTTGATTTTTTTCCTTTGCTGTGCAAAATTTTTTAGATTAATGTAATCCTATTTGTCATTTCTGACTTTTGTTGCTTGTGCTTTTGAGATCTTGCTAAAAAAAACTTTTGCCCAGACCAATATCCTGGAACATTTCCTCAGTGTTTTCTTCAAGGAGTTTCATAGGTTCGGGGCTTTTATTTAAGTTTTTAATATAGAGTTGATTTTTGTATCAGATAAAAGATGCAGTAAGAGATATGGGTCTACTTTTCTTCTTCATGTGGCTATCCAGTTGTCCTAGTTATCATTTATTGAAGAGACTATCCTTTCCCCAGTGTATATTGTTGGTGCCTTTGTTGAAATGTGTTGACTGTAAATGTGTATAATTCTTTCTGCGTTCTTGATTCTGTTCTATTGTGTTTGTGTGTGTGTTTTTATGCCAGTAGCATGCTGTTTTGGTTACTATAGACTTGAAGTATATTTTTTAAGACAGGTAATGTGATGCCTCCAGCTTTGTTCTTTTTGCTCAGGATTGCTTTGTCTATTTGGGGTCTTCTGTGATTCCACACAAATTTTAGGATTGGTTTTTCCACTTCTGTAAAGAATGTCCTTGCTATTTTGATAGGTATTGCATTGAATCTGTAATCAATTTAAATAGTATGGACATTTTAACAATATTTATCCTTTCAGTTCATGAACATGGAATATCTTTCCATTTTTTGTGTCTTCAATTTTTTCATCAGTTTTTTTAGTTTTCATTGTAGAAATTTTTCATTTTTTAGTTTAATTTATTCTTAGTTATTTTTATTTTGTAGCTTTTGTACATGGGATTGCTTTCTTGATTTCTTTTTCAGATTCTTTGCTATTGCTGTGCATCATTTTTGAATAGTGAATTATTAATCCCACTGATCTATGATGTCCCATCAGTGTCTACTGATTTTTTAAAATGTATGCATGGGTCTTTTCTTAGTTATTTTAGTGGTCTATTTGTCTATCCCTACACTAATATCACACTCTTTGCATTATAACATATTTATATTAAGTCCTGGCATATGGTAGGTGAATCCATCATTTTGCTGTTCTTCAAAATTCTCTTGGGACAATTCTTGAGTCACCTTGTCAATTTTATGACAATTTCTGTTAAGATTTGGTAGCAATTACATTGAAGAGACTGATTGAGTTGGAAGAAATTAAGAAATTTTATGTATATAATTTATATACGTGTATATACAAATTACACATACATATATATACACACACATATGTATGGCCAGCTGTTTCATGTGTTATAACATCATGATTGTGAAATACATTACTGTCATGATACTTTTAAAACGTTGACAATTTTTTGTAAAAGAAGAGTTAATCCCTAAGGACTAAATATCTTTTATCCAATGACCCCAAACAGCTGTTTGTTTATATTGATAAGTTGTTCAACTGTAAGTTAATTTAATAAAGTCTCTTGAAGATCATCTTTATCTACATTGTTCAAATTGACAATTTAATTAAATTTGGGAAATTTTTAGAAAACTGTTTGGAGTAAGAAAGGAATATAACATTAACATTTGAATGTAGCTTTACAAGTCTTAATGAATCAGAGAACACAGCACGGGACAGCACAAAGCCAAAACTGATGATATCCAGACCTATATGACAAGTTAGCGTCACCCAGGTCATTAGACCTGTAAGGAAATGAGAGAAACATCATTGCTTGTCCATAGGCTGTTCTGTGAGGAAATATTCCTGTGGCATGAATTCTAATTCATGAATTTTTGTAACTTCTTCATTTTTAGTTGTTTTAGAGTAGGTGATTGACATCTGTCCAGCTAGCCAGCTATTCTTAATGATGAATGAACGGGGTTCCTGGCACAAAAATGCTGTTGGATTTATTGTTGAGAATCAGTGAAGTGAGGGTGAAGTGAGCTGTTTTTGAAGTGGTGGCTTTGATTTTAGAAGTTGGCCTCTGGAATTCTCTGTCATGAAGAAGTCTATTGTAGAAAAGCTAATTCCGGTAGCATTATTAGAGGACACATTCCAGCATAACATAAGGGAGAATGTTCCTAGGCAAGAAAGTCTCTATTTCTGCTTATGCTTTTTTGGCATATGTTACAGATGGCATGGCAGTGATCAAGGTTGGAGATCAAGAAACACAGCACACAGATGAGTGAGCTTCCTTGTTCTTGTTCCAGGGGGATTACCAGGTACGGATTGGTCATTAGCATGAGATTTCTCAAAATTCCCTAAAGCTAGAATGTTAGGCACACATGACATAGATCACATTTCATGTTGATACAAAGATTTTCTAATGAATATTTAGGAAATTAACTTCAGGGAAGAAAAATACAAGTTGTTGGTACCTGGACTGGTAGGTTGTAAAATATTATTTTTAGGATGCAATGATATCATACTTACCACATCAGGATACTAGCTATTGCCAGGACAAAAAAAAAAAAAAGATATTTATCCCCTTTATTTTGAAATTTATCGGAAGTGCAATATATTTTAGTCATAATATATCTGATAGAGACATCAAGAAAACTAAATAATTGTCCTGTTTTACATGCCTCAAATCTTCACTTGATAGCTTTTATCAACAATGTTGGCATACCTCAAAATATTTATGTGTGTTCAGTGATACTGCTTTAGATGAACAATTGTGCCTGTAGTTAAATTTCTGGATTTGTCTAAGCAATATTTCATAGAATAGACTGCATTTTTTTGAACTTGTAGTAGATATTTTAGAAGCACAAATGTTAAACTCTCTTTTTTGTATCCATACCAGATCTTCAGCCAGCCAATGCATTAGCATCTCCAATGATTAATAGAGAGCTTTGTTTTTGAATCAGATAAATCAGGATTTAAATGCAGCTCTGGTACTTACTGCCTGGATAATCTTTTAAACTTTTAACAGGTTTAAAAATAATATATAAGAAATATATAATGTCCTGCTTGAAACATTATAAGTAGTGAAAAACCTGTGCTTACTTTCAACTCTTGGAGATTTTTAATGGTAAAAAGAATATTTGCTGTATTAAGTTTGAATTCTGCATCCTCCATCTCTGTACATGCTTAAATCATTAACCATGGTCACAGCTCTGAGCTCTGAATGATAGGAACATATGATATTCCTGGTAGATAAAGCATCAAACGTGGAGTCAGAAGACTCTGAATTAATGCTGTCTCCATTACTTTAGGCAACTCACTTGTATTTTCTGTGTCTCCATTTATCTCATCTGTACAATTAAGAGGTTTTGGCCATTGCTTTGCTAAGCTCTTTGAGCCATGGTCACCATGTTTTCTAGCTTTGTACCCCTCATACCTCAGGGAGGTGAATCAATGTCTCTCTCTCTCTCTCTCTCTCTCATTTACTTTCTAAATAAACTATATTTTCCACTCTGCTGTGCAAAAAAAAAAAAAAAGAGGTTTCAAGATCTAACTCAGAGTTACAATGAGGATGAAAGGAGTTGATGTCTTTTACAACTAGAAAGAATAGACTAGTAGTTATGGGTGAAATTACTTTCATGAATGATTATTAAGCTTATAAAGTTTAGAATTCCTGTAAAAGAACATTTAACTGCTAAAGGGGTCTGATGTAATGATAGATCATTTTAAATACTAAACCTGCATAAATAAAATAAATTATAATACCCGACTTGATTAAGCCATTTCTCATGTAACTATATCACATCCTAATTGTGAAATCATAGTTGGCTAATCTTTTAAAAGGCTCCTAGATTTTTCTTCTGTTAACAACAAAAATCTGTCAACTTAGTACAATGGATATGTGTTTATATAACTTTTTTGTTCTATTGGTCACTGAAAACATCATTAATGAACATAATCATGGTGTAGGAGTCAAAAGACTTAGTGTCTGGACCAATATTTCTCATTAACTACTTGTGTGACCTTCATCAAATCTCAGAAACTCGCTGAGTCTCTAGTATTAGACATAAGGAACTTGTGAGATACTTTACTTTTTGAAGAAACATGAGGGAGAGAATAAACTTTAATAAACATGTAGCCAAAGTCTTGGAAATAGGAGGCGAGGCAGTAGTATATAAGCAATGACAATCTGGGTATGCTATATAGCATGAAAATCCAAGAACAAGAATCAAGAATGTGAGATTAATGGCAGCAGATGAAAGAATAAATGAGACCAGAAGTGGATAAATTATGACTAAAGTAGCTTAAGTCTCAGGACTTCTTCCTCCCATACAGGCCCATTGTAAGGGTCCAAGAAGCGCTTAGAAATATGTGATGTTTGTGACATTTGTCAGCATTTTAACATAATTTGTAGTGATTTCTCTTTTTAACAAAGATTCACTTGTATCTAGTTTAGTATTTATAATTTTCTATTTTTTCTTAAAACTGTATAAGCTTCAGGCCTTACAAAACCAGGATTCATCCCTGTATGAGATGTTATTTTTTATTCATGGAGGGCTTCGAGTACTTACTGCAGAATTATAAAAACCTACTGATCTGAATTAGTAATAGACTGAAAGGTGGATGGAGGTGTTAAACAGGAAGCTCGGAAAGATGGTTGTTGTGAAGGGATAGAAGTGAAAATATTAAGAACACTGGAAGCAATGAAGAATGCAAATGGAGAAAAATATTTATTTGGTAACTACCCTGTATAGGTATGTCCTAAAATGATGTGGAATGACATAGTTCTTCCTTGCTTTCAAGATGCTTACTACCCAGAAATGCAGTGAATATGAGATATTCATTATAGAAGAAAAGTTAGATCAGGGTCTAAAACATTATATAAAAACATAAAATAATCATGAAGAACCAGGAGAAGGCTAATTTTAAGGAAATAGAATTAAACTACTGATTGTTAGCTTTTTAATTGTGATATACAAAAGGGGACCCAAAAAACCCAGAATCTATTTATAAAAAATTGTGTATTTATTCTTACATGTTTAACTTCAGTTACTTTCAAAGTACTCTCCATTTGATACAGTACGCCAATTGAGACCCTTTCTTTATTGCTCAGAACAGTTTTGAACTCATCAATTTTGATGCCTTTTAATGCTTCTGCTGTCTTTTTGTTTCACCTCTTCCACATCAGCAAAATGTCTTTCCCTTTAAGGACTTTTTCTTCTGGGGAAACAACAACAAAAAAGTCACTCAGGGTAAATTAGGTGAATAGGGAGGGATGGGGCAGAGAGGTCATGCTTTTAGTCAAAAATTGCTGAACACTCAACACAGTTTGGGCAAGTGTACTTGTAAATTACCCATCATGAAATGAGCCAACGCATTGAAAGAGTCTCCAAAAAAAAAAAAAAAAATTCACTGAAGCCAAACCTACCCTCTCACAACAACCACTAGGTGGTACACTGATGCCGATGGGTTCCTAGAACACTTACCTAGCAGAGAAGGCTGTACTATAAGAGGACCACCTTCCAAAAGATAATTCTGGGTTTTTTTGGTTCCCTCTTCATATGTATTCTTTTAGTTTCATTGAAAGAAATACAGAAATAGAAAAAGGCAGAATACGTTGGTCGTTTCTGCATGCATTAGAACCAGAACCATGACTAAGTGGAGATTTGCCTTTGCCCACCCCAAATAATTCCAGGTAACTTTCAGGTTGTTTCTAGGAACAGGCTATAAGCTCCTGAGGGAAAGATGCTGTCCAAAAACCATACAAATCTTTCAAGGCTTCATTTATTCTATTTGTTAATTTTTTAATATTTCAATATAGTCATTGAGTACTACTACATTACAGATAAAGTGATCAGTGTTGAGGCAGAAGCAGTATTCTACAGGAATGCAAGTTTTAGCTTCAGCACTCAAGAAATTCAAATTAAAGGCACATATATATATACACACACATGTATGTATACACATATATTAATACATACATTTATGTGTATATGTGTGTGTTTATGTATGTGTATATATGTTTTACTGAGAGTGATGGAAGAAAATAAGCTTCTCTTAATTTTCTCCTAGGCTAAATTCTCCAGATCTTAGTCACTATTGGCCATAGCACTGTAGTTTACTAAATGCCATCATTGATCCATTCAATACTTTTAGTACATACTATATAAAAAACAATCTCTTCTTGGCCATGTGGGGATCTCAGTTAAGAAACCATGGCTCTTACATTCTAATAGTTAAGGCAGATAATAACAAAGCTATTTTTAAACATCATATATTAAATGGTAGTAAATGCCAAGGAGAAAATATTGCAAGGAGGGTGGCTATGGTATGAAGGCCAATGGAGTTGTAATTTGGGATGGCTTTGCTGAGAAAGAAACATTATGTAAAGCCACCACAGAGAGGAAGGAGTGATCCAGGAGTTGTCTATTACAGGCAGGGAAATGACAAGGGCAAAGGCCCTGAACAAGAGCATGCCTGGTATATGCCAAGAACAGCAAGACAGAAAGGAAACCATCATGGCGGGAACTAAGTGAGCACGGGAGAGAGAAGATAGCAAAAATTTCAGTCAGAGAAGTGGCAAGAATCAAATATTGTAGGCCAACATAAGGACTTAACTTCTAATAATGTGCAATGAGAAGCCATTGACCTGACTTAAACTGAATGACATTTAAATAGGATCACTTACTCCAGTAATAAGAATAGCTTGAAAGGGGTAAAAAGTAGAAGCAAGTAGGAAATTACAGAGGCTCAGACCAAGGTGGGACAGGGGAGGTGTTGAAAAAGTTATACACACACACACACACACACACACACTCGTGTGTGCATGCATCTGTGTAATAGATATATATCAATACTGTACACATGTTAAATTTGGCTCAGTGAAAATGATCTCAATATGTTCATTCATTTGTTTCTATACAGAGTATTCACATTTATTAAGTGAAGATCGCTTTGCCAGTTTTAAAAATTTAAATCCCCACATAATATAGCAAGCCTACAGAGTGTTTGGTGCTCAGTCTTAAATCTTGTTGTAGATTAATGCAATAAAAACATATTCTTTAAAAAGAAACTATTTAAGTGTGTATTTGTGTGGTTCTATAGGTCACAATCCAATAATTTTTTCACTATCATTTGTAATTTGCATCTCAGTAGAACAAAAGATGTCCAAGAGTAATATTTTGTAAATGTTTATAAGGGAAAATCACTGGGTAATACTTCTTTATTTATGAACATTGTGTTTGTGTCAATATTGTCTTAAGTATTAAGGCAGAAGAAAAGTGAATAAAATCTCTTCAGTATTTTAGAGTGCTTAGAGTATTTGCATTAATAACCTGTGAATAAATGGTTTTAAGTACTATTGATTCCAAAAACTGATTCTCAGCAATCCCATTTTTTCATCATGACAGTCTTTTCTGAAAATATTTAATGTAAGAATTCATAATCAGTTGCTGTTTTGAATTTCTATCTTCTTAACAAGTATCCCAGCTTCCAGCCTGCCTCTGATTTCATTTATTCACTCAACAAATGTATGTACTGTGGATATGTAATGTCACAGTTTAGACAATTACGTAAATGAATAAATTAAAATAAAATGGGTTGAAGGCAACAGTAGAAGTTTATACAAGATACAGAGAAAACATGGAAGAAACTGACACTAACCTACTGAAGTTAGGGAAGAAAGGCATATGTTCTCTCCAAACAACAGAATGTTATTAAAGTGATGATCTGATTATTGTGAACTTTTCCTCTTATATCTTAATGTTATTAAATGAATTAAGTCCCAATACAATGTTAGTTACAAGGCCTCTCACAACATACGCCAGCCATTCGAGCTCTTCTTCATCCCTGCCACCCTCCTCAGCTCCATACCCACCCTGCTCTAATCCTGGAGACAAAATCTCATTTCCCTTCCGTGAACATTTGTTCATGATGTTCCTACTTCTTGGTAGGAGAAATCATGTCAGATATTATAACTGATTGATATTAGTGAACCAGAATCTAGTACCCTCCCTGGCATATACTGGCAAAATATTTGTGGACTTGATGCGACTTGTTTTATTATAACTAAATGCATTTATTTACATTGATTATGCATTTAAAACTAAGTTATTTGCCACAAAATAAACCAATTTTATAATTAAATATTCTGTCTAACTTACACATTCAAAAAGCTGTTAGAATGCCAATATTGCTGAACCTACATGGGAAATAAGAAGACTGGGCTTTGCAAACTGCCGCTAAATGTAGTTTCTAAAACTGAGTGTTTTCGTCTGTAAAAATAGGGATATACCTACCCTATTTACTGGATTGCTGTGAGAAAAAATGAGGAAAAAATGGGCAAAATAACTTTTTTTGTAATATCATGTATTGGTGTTCTTTGCTAATGCCAGAGGTATATTAACACAAGTGAAGTGGGTCTAGCTTTTTTTAATAGAAAGAACTCCAAATGAAGGGTACACATGTATGGTATATTTGGTATATATATGAAGCCCTCTATAAGTTATCTAGAACTATATTGACATTATTTTATGGCTATAATCATATTAGCTTACCCACTAGGAAAATAATTTCTCTACATTAATTTTAGAGAACTGTAGGAAAATATTTAAGTTTTGTTCTATATCATTTGGCAGATATTGCTGTTAAACTGTTTTATTCAAAGGCAATTCTTGTTTTTCAATGCAATGTCAATTATTGTAGGATGTTGTATATATTATAATATTGATTGACATAATTTCAAATTGAATTCTATTTATTAAAAGGATTGATCACTTTTTGAATGGGATTCAATCATCAAATGACATTTGTTATTTATTGAACATCTATCGGTTAAAGTAAATTATTTGTTAATTCTTATTTGTCATACATAAAACAGAATATTGGCACTTCTTATAAAGCAACTTGAAACATAATTTGTTTTATTTATTAAAAGAGTCTCTCAGGATGGTAAAATGATTACCGATTCTTTATTGTTTGAAATGGCTTCTCTATGTTATTTATACATGTTGACACTTATAATGATGAAAAAAATTGTGCATCTAAAATTTACCCTTTTAATTTCCATTGCATTATTCATAATAATCTATAGTATCATTGGTTTAAAAATAAGCAAAATATAATCTTTCTCAAAGACTGCTTGCACTTTACTACTTCCTTTTTAAGTTTTTATTTGATATACATATAAGTTGTCAAATGATTGCCACAGTCAATCTAATTAGCTCATCCTTCACGTCACATAGTTACCATTTTTGGTGACAACATTTAAGATCTACTCTCTTAGCAAATTCCAAGCATACAATACAGTTTTTCTAAGTATAGTCACCATGTATGTTAGATTCTTAGAATTTATTCATATTATCACTGAATGTTTGTATCTCTTGACCAGTATCTTCAATTTCCTCTATCCCTCAACCCCTGGCAACCACCATCCTACTCTCTACTCTGTGAGTTTGGCTTTTTTTAGATTTCCATATAAGCGAAATCATACAACATTTGTCTTTCTCTGAGTTATTTCACTCATTATCACAATGCCCTCAAGTTTCATCCATGTTGTTGCAAATAGCAGGCTTTCTTTTTATTATGGCTAAATAATGTTTATAACATTATTCACAGGGAACATTTTCTTTACCCATTCATTCATCAACCCCCTTGGGTTGTTTCTATGCCTTGGCTGCTATGACTAATGCTGCAATGAGCAGGGGAATATAGATATCTCTTTGAGATACTGAATGTATTCACTTCAAATATACACCAAGAAGTGTGATTGCTAGATGATATGGTTGTTCTTTTCTTTCTTTCTTTCTTTCTTTTGTTGCTTCCGTGCTTGCTGCCTTCCTTCCGTCGGTCGTTCTTTCTTTCTTTCTTTCTTTCGAGTTGGAGTCTCACTCTGTCACCCAGACTGGAGTGCAGTGACACGCTCCTGGTCACTGGATCCTCGACCTGCTGGGCTCTGGCAATCCTTCTGCCTCAGCCTTCCAAGTAGCTGAAACTACAGGTGTGCGCTACCATATCTGGCTAATTTTGGATTTATTGTAGAGATGAGGTCTTGCCAAGTTGCCCAGATGGGTCTTGAACCCATGGGCTCAGGCAATCTACTCACCTCGGCCTTCCAAAGTGCTGGGATTACAGGCTGAGCCACCGAACCTTTTTTTAATATTTTGAGAAACCTTCATACTGATTTTAATTGTGGATATACCAATTTATATTTCTATCAACAAAAGCTTCCTTTTCTTCACATCCTTACCAACACTTGCTATTTGTCTTTTTGACAACAACCATTCTAGTAAGAGTGAAGTGATACCTAATTGTGTTTTTTATTTGAATTTTTCTGATGATTACTGATGTTGAGTACCTTTTGGTATACCTGTTGTTCATTCGTATGTCTTGTTTGTGAAACTGTTTATTCAGGTCATTTGCCCATTTTTTAATTAAATTAATTGTTTTGTTTTGTTTGTGCTTATAAGTTATATGTCCTGTTTACCTATTTAAATATTAACCCCTTGTCGATATATGGTTTACAGAAATGTTCTCTCATTCTATAGGGTTCCTTTTCATTGTATTGATTGCTTCTTTTGCTGCACAGAGATTTTTAGTTTGATGTAGTCTCATTGCTTATTTTTGCTTTTGTTGCTTGTACTTTGAGTGTCATATTTTAAAAAATAATTGCCAAAATCAGTCTTGTGGAGATTTTTTTCCCTATGTTTTTGCCTAAGAGATTTAAGGTTTCAGATTTTATGTTTAAGTTCTTATTTAAAGTTAATTTTTGAAGTGGTAAAATATAGGATTACAATCTCATTATTTTACATGTGAATGTCCAGTGTTTCCAACACCATTTATTAAAGAAAATATAATGTTCCTATTGTATATTCTTGGTGCCCCCTTTTCTAAGATTAGTTGGTCATATATTGTGAGTTTATTCCTGGACTCTCAATTTTGTTTCATTTGTTTATGTGTCTGATTTTTAGTTCAATTGTTTTGGGTTTTTACCAGTATCGTACTGCTTTGATTACTGTAGCTTTGTATTACAGTTTGAAATCAGAACGTTTCATGCCTCCAGCTTTGTTCTTTCTCAAGATTGCTTTGGCTATTCAGGATCTTTTGTGATGTCACATGAATTTTAGTATTGTTTTTTTCTATTTCTGTGAAAACTGCCATTGGAATTTTGTTGGGGTTGTATTCAATCCATGGATTGCTTTGGTTAGTATAGACATTTAAACAATATTAATTCTTCTAATCTTTAGGCATAGGATATTTTTCACTTTATTTGTGTCTTCTTCAATGTCTTTCATCAAGAGTTTTTAGTGTACAGATCTTTCACCTCCTTAGTTAAATTTATTCCTAAGTATTTTATGTATTGTAGCTATTGCAAATGGAATTTTTAAAAATTTCTTTTTCAAGTAATTTGTTGTTGGCATATAGAAATACTACCCAAGTCTGTATGTTGATTTTATATTCTGTAACTCTACTAAATTCACTTAATAGTGATGACAGTATATTGGTGGTGTCTTGAGAGTATTCTATATATAAAAATGTCATCTACAAACAGATAATTTTGCCTTTTTCTTTCCAATATGGATACATTTTATTTCTTTTTCTTACCTAATTGCTCTGGATAGAACTTTCAGTACTATACTGAATAGAAGTGGTGAGAGTAGGCCCACATGTCTTCAAGGAGAAGTTTTCAGCTTTACACCACTGAGTATGATGAGAGTTGTGAGCTTGTCATACATGGCCTTTATTATTTGGAGGTATATTCCTTCTGTACACAGTTTGCTGAGAGGTTTTTTATAATAAAAAGATGTTGAGTTGTATTAATTGCATTTCCTACATTTGCTGAGATTATCATATGGTTTTTGTTCTTCATTTTGTTACTGTATATCATACGTATTGATTTGTGTATATTGAAACATTCTTGCATTCCAGTGATAAATCCCCCTTGATTGTGGTGTATGTTAATTTTTTTTTTTTTAATGTGCTGTTGAATTTGGTTTGCTAGTATTTTGCTGAGGAGTTTTGCTTCCATGTTTATCAGAGATTCTGGCCTGTAATTTTCTCTATCTTTGTAGTTTCTTTGTCTGGCTTCAGTATCAAGGTAATACTGGCCTCATAAAATGAGTTTGGAAGTGTTCCTTCCTCTTCAATTAAAATATTAAAGTTTAATTCACTTTTTCACAAATAGCAAATGACCATGTTATGTTTCTCAGGAAGAGTATGTTTAATACTTGGGTTGTAATAAAATTTTTCTCCCTTATAATATAGGATTGTGTGTTTGCATTTTCCTTTTACTCTTAAGTTTGGGAAATTCTTTTATTGTAATTTTCATTTTCAGAAACATAATTTCCTTCTGCCTCATTTTACATTTGATTTAAAGTTAAACCTCAGTAATCTAATCAAATTTCTGTGTCTTTTTATCTGTCAAATAATATTATGAAATGGAATTTATGTTGTATTTTTTAAATTAAGAAAGGTAGATATATTAAAGGGAAGACACATTGTGAAGGGCACATCGGGCCGGACAGTAGCGAGAGTGTCTGCTGTCTGCTGCTTATGCTGTCTTTATTCATATGCTCATCAGAGATGATGATGGCAATGATGACTTTGTCACTAGTTCAGATAGTGTTTATGTTTACTAGGAAACAGTTTTTCTAGAGTAAAGAAAATTTTATGTTAAAATCAATTATCTAAGTAGTAGTATATATTTAAATAACATTAAAAAGGAATAGTAGGAAATATATAAATACCATAAGAGGTTAAGAATCTAACTAAAGTTAAAATTCTTAATGATTCAGTAAGGATGCTTAAAGCAGAGGAGGCAACAGTTAAAGCAAACATTTCTCATGCACAAATACATCATTTACTCTAGCTTCCAATGTCCATTCAATTAATTATGTAATTAATTAATTACATAGAATCCATATAGTGTTTGTTTAGTTTGTTATTGTTAACTGATTATGGTAGTCTCCAGATTTGATAGTGTTTTAGTCTATTTCCTGCTACTGTTTCCAGGGATTGGGTAATTTATAAAGAAAAGAAATTTCTTTCTCACAGTCCTAGAGGTCGAGAAGTCTAAGAGCATGGTGCTGGCATCTTGTAAGGGCCTTCTAACTGTATCATAATGTAGTGAAAAGACGTGCTCATTCAAGCAAGTACACAGGACTAAGGGACATGAAATCAGGCTGAACTCACCCTTTTTATCAGGAACTGACTGTTGTGATAACTAACCCACTCCCTCTATACTGATAGTGACATTAATCCATTCATGAGGGCGGAGGCCTTGTGGCCTAATCACCTCTTAAAGGTCCTACCTCCCAGTACCATTATATTGGCAATTAAATTTTAACATGAGTTTTGGAGGGCACATTTAAACCATAGCAGATAGTATTAATCTGTTAATATCATTCTATTAGGAAGTTCATAGAAAGCATCCATTCCAGGCAATTTAACAAAATAAATTAGGAAATTAAACTAAGACAAGGTTATAAACTTATAAACTGCAGTTACTTCAAATGAGATAATGATATTACATATCTTTTATTGCATAACTCCACGTGTTACATTAATTTTTAGGGATCAATACAATTGTACTAATATACTCATACCCCTTCTTCTGCCTCATTCAACCACTTTCTGATTTTTGTCTGTTTCAAGTAACACATAAAATTCTAAAGCAATAAGCTATAGCCATAGAGTGACTTTTGGCATCTGTACTAATTCTTCCAGGAAATATTGGACCGGGATACTAGATTATTTTAGTGGTCATAGTGATTTGAAACAGAATCCTATTAAGATAATCTTCTTCTAGTTGGTCCACAAATCACGGCTAATTATATTCCCTTATTCACATTAATTATGTTCAAAACTGTGAATTTGCAACAGTCATATTGAAGTGTAAGAATCATGTTACTTTTTTTGTAAGTCAAATGTAATCCATTGAAATCTTTCCTTCATCTGTTGGTAGGAGATTGAATCTCAGTCATTATCTGGTGTCTACTGCCTCACATGTACTGAGAAAATTCTCAATGAGGTAGTTACACATGCTAGAGCACAGGAGTTATGGCCTCTGTACATAGACCTGTGCCACTGAAAGCACAATGTCAAAAATAGCACACTTTCTTGGATGGCTCCCTTAACAGTGCCCAAGTTTTAATAAAAGTTTTGTCTACATTGAAAGCCAACGAATTTAAGGTCCAGCTCTCTAAATACACCTCATAGCAGTTTTTCTCTGAGGAAATGACATATTCCTTGGACAATATGAGCAAGCAGGATACAAAGCCCTATTTCCTTTGGAACCGCTAGCATTCTCTCTCTCTACTTCCCATTCTCTGAATCCTTCATGTATTGTTTTCCTTCCCAACAGGGATCAGCATAATTTCCCATCAACGTGCGTGGAGGAAATATGATGTTGGCATCTTTTCTGGGAATGGAGTGGGGAAAAGATATGAGAGACCCAGTTGGATTTTATCCATTCCTTACTGCCATTGTTTATCCAACATTACAGCAATTTTCTGTTTGTTCTGTAATATCTTCAATTTTTATATGTCCCATCTCCAAATAATATTGGCATATAATTAATACAATTTCTAAATTACCATACTTTGTTGTAATTAAAGTGACATTATAAATCATAATATATTTGTTCTTTGTGTTAAGTTTTACATATTTGAACATTGTATGCATTCAGCTATGCTGGCGTGTAGTTTAGTTGCCAGAAATTGAATGAGTTTTCTTATTTACTAATACAAGCATTGGCCTGAGAGACAGTTAGGGTTCACATTTCTATACTGCCATTAACTATGTGATGTTAGACAAGTCATGTCATCTAAGAGGTGGCACTTTAATATATAGCATAACCAATTAAAACTAGAGTACATATAATTATCTTGCTTACTTTATAACATTAGTCTATAAAATGGTGGTGACTTGTGCTTTTATAATACATTTGATTCATGAAATCCTCCATGAAAGGTATTTTTATTGTTAACCATGAATGCTGCAAAATAGGTGAGAATCTATTTATTTTACAATTATAATTTTTATGATTGGAGTTAAATCTATTTTAGATATGTGAGTGAAGTCATTGATTCTAAATCTTTTCAATGTACTCAGACTTAGAAAAGAAGAATGAGTCAGCTCAGATAGTTCAACTATAGTTTTTTTATATTTCTTAGGGTTTTTAAATCCAAAATGTGGTGAAAAGCTTAAAAATATGTAAATTAATTTCATTTGGGAAGTTTATATATGCAAGCCATATTTTGCTGATTTTAATTGCTCGTTCTCCACAAAATGTGTGACTGAAAGAAGAAACATGGGAAGTAAAATGTTCATGATCACACCCCAAATCAATGACAGTTTCAAATATAGGACTTAACTTCTTCAATTCTGAGTTATTTAAAAATACATCCAGGCTGTATAACATTTATCTAAAGAATTCTTCTCAACAGTCTTGCCCATGGATGAAAATAGAGTATATTATCATACCATATATGTTTGCTTAGCAATCTGTTTTATTCATTTTATATTCAATATAAAAAAATACATGGTATAAAGTGAAAAAGTGGAAAGTTACCCCAAATCTCCTATGTATGTATGTTTAATACAACTAAAATTTGGAAGGACATGCATTTATAAAATTTGCATTAAATTTTCTAATGAGTTTAAAATTCTATTATCTTCATATTGTGGAGAGATGAAATTATGACATAACACATATCTTTAAATGTATGCTTTAACAGAGTAAAATTTTGACATTTTGCATTTAAATTAAGTTTGCATTTAGATAGCATTATTGCTAAATACTTTGTCTGCTTGACATGTAGATTTAAATCAAATTTAGATTCAAACTGCAGATTCCAAACTCAAAGATAACCAATTCAGGAACAAATACAGCAATACCCAAGGAAAAGAAACTAGGTAAGGGTGGTACCATAGGACCCCTGAAGGAGCCAGGACCAGCTAGAAGAATTGGACAATTGCCACGAAGATGACTGTGAGAAAAGATTGGGAAATGCAAAAAAAAGAAAAACTAGATGACATGATTTCTGTGCTTGAGGAAATTTTCTATATATGTGAAAAACAGCTGTTGATAAGGAAAATACTTAAGAATACTATGAAAATTACAGGATTCTAAAATACTTTTCAAATTTCTCATATATACCTGTAGCTTAAAAATTGCATTTTCTTTTTTCTTTCTTTCTTTTTTTTTTTTTTTTTTTTTGAGTTGGAGTCTCACTCTGTCGCCCAGACGGTAGTGCAGTGGCCGCTCTGGCCACCGCAGCCTCGACCTGATGGGCTCCGGGAATCCTTCCGCCTCAGCCTTCCAAGTAGCTGGAACTACAGGCGCGCGCTACCACACCCGGCTAATTTTTGTTTTGTTTTGTTTTGTTTTGTTTTGTTGAGTTGGAGTCTCACTCTGTCGCCCAGACAGGAGTGCAGTGGCCGCTCCCGGCCACTGCAGCCTCGACCTGCTGAACTCCCGGGGATCCGGCCGCCTCAGCCTTCCGAGTAGCTGGAACTACAGGCGCACGCTACCATACTCAGCTAATTTTTGATTTATTGTGGAGATGAGGTGTCGCCAAGTTGCCCAGGCGGGTCTCGAACCCGCGGGCTCAGGCAATCCACTCACCTCAGCCTCCCAAGGCGCGGGATTACAGGCTGAGCCACGGAGCCCGGCTGAAAAAATTGCATTTTCATAAATTGTAAACAAGTAGTTGTTTTGTATCTCATTCTGTCACAGTTGTAGTATTCTCCCAGACATGGATACAAATAAACCAGTAATCATCTAGCAAGTACACTCCCTCTGAGGGAATCAAGGAAGGAGGATTAGCCAACTTGCTCAAGTGCAGGACAGCTAGTAAATAACCAAGCTGCATGTAAACACAATTTGACTAAGCTTAAAAGAAAGTTTCAACAGTCAGCTACCAGTACAAGGTAGTTTGCAAGACACATTTCTGAAACATAAGATATTCATACTATGAAAATAGTATGTATGCTACTTATTGAGAGATACATAGACTTTAATCTTTTAATCCTAAATATCTCAGAATTGTATTTGAAAACACTCTTAGTAACGTTATTAGGTAAAAAACAAAAATATTTTATTGTATTTTTAAACCAATTCAGATTCCATTTTCAATCAGATGAAATTCAGATTACTTTCCATCCAGTATATCTTAAGAGACATTATTCTAGTTAACAGAAATAGTTCTTATGCACTTATTCAAGTTGTGAGGTCATTTTAAACTCATAACTCATTACTGTAGATCAAAGAAGCAGGGTTCTATATAAGTGTTCTAAGGGCACCCATAGAGTGGAAACTGGAGAATGATGAGGTGGAGGGCAAGTACATGGAGCCTATTTTGATGAAAGTAGGTTCATTTCTATATATTTTGTACATTGGGGCTTTATTTTAAGGTTTGTTTGAACTATGAGTACCAAGAGTAAAAATCATAGCAATAAAAATAATGACAAAATTGTAATATTATTATAAGAACCTTAAGACCGTATAAATGGATAAAGAGAATGTGATACACATACACCATAGAATACTATTCAACCATAAAAAAGAATGAAATCTTTAAATTTGCAGCAATATGGATGGAACCGGAAATCATTATATTAAGTGAAATAAGCCAGGCACAGAAAGTCAAATAGCATGTGTTGTCACACATATTTGTGAGCTAAAATGTTGATCTCATAAAGAAGAGAATAGTGATTCCCAGAAGCTGGGAAGAGCTTGAAGATGGGGAAAGGGATGAAAAGAGTGTGGTTAAGCCGGACTCGGTGGCTCAGCCTGTAATCCCGCGCCTTTGGGAGGCTGAGGTGAGTGGATTGTCTGAGCCCGCGGGTTCGAGACCCGCCTGGGCAAGCGAGACCTCATCTCTACAATAAAAAAAAAAAAAAAAAAAAAAAATCAGCCGGGCATGGTAGCACGCGCCTGTAGTTCCGGCTACTCGGAAGGCTGAGGCGGAAGGATCGCCGGAGCCCAGCAGGTCGAGGCTGCGGTGGCCAGGAGCGGCCACTGCACTCCAGTCTGGGCAACAGAGTGAGACTCCAACTCAAAACAAACAAACAAACAAAAAAGATTTGGAAGAGGTCAATTATATGATACCCTCTACTGTCAGACAGGTTAGGAATAAAAGGGGCCAAGAGGAAGCAGGAAAATCTCTTATTTCAAATCCAGGTATATAGGATGGGAAAGCAGACTCCCAAATTGTGTCAGAAGATTGACAAATCTTACATTTAAGCATATCCAAAATGGCAAATCATGTAGGAGGATAAGCAGTCTTTCCAAAACAGGATCACTTTCATTACCCTTCCATTATGAGTACCTCATTCAAGCGGGAAAATGAGAGACAATGTTGTATTTCTTCATAAATAAGTATTTAATTTCCTCATGTTGATTTGCCAAAACTCAAAACTACCTGCAAGTTTCTAGTCAGAGTTTCTGAGACTGTCAGTACAAGCTATGCGAATTCATCTATTCCTACCCCAAAATGCCTGGAGATTTCCCATTTTATGTGGTATATACTACTTTAAATTAGGTACATGTACCTTTTCTCTTGGACTTTTGAAATTATTGAAATAGCTTTGAGGATGTAGGGGAAGTAAGAGCATGAGAGACTCTACTGTAGTTACCTTTCCTTTTTATAGGACTCTGAAGTCCCACAGAAACTGGATCCCTCTCTAGGTTCTTTGCCTGGCTAACTCTTTTTTTTGTCCTATCTAACTCTGCTCCTCAGATTGGAAAAGCATAAGGGATAAGTAGGTTTTTATTTGAATCATTTTATTAGCAAGATTAATTTAGACTCTCCTTTTGAGCTATAATAAACATAAAAATAGAGAAATTAATAAAGATTGTAGAATTTGCTCATAAGAAAATTTATATCAATTATGAATAGGGCAGAGATTTTACAGATTTCCTTTAATTATGGATTTTTTTTTGCAGAAAAAGAACAGATTTTTTTAAAAAGAAAAATTTCTTTCTTGGATATTGCAGTCATTAAAGGTACATGCATACATGGATATACAAATAGAATGATATGGAAAGATGGTCAACTTATATTATTAAATAAAAGGCAACTTGTAGATTTGTATGCATATTATTATTTCATTTATATATATAAGTTCTTGAATATGCATAAAAATCTTTGAAAGAATACAAAATAAAACATTGAAAATGACTATTGGGGCTAAACGCAACTGGGTATTAGAGATAAGTGGGACTAAAAATTTTTACCCTATAATTTTCTATACAATTTGATATTATTTCTTTTTTTTTTTTTTTTTAAGTTGGAGTCTCACTCTGTCACCCAGACTGGAGTGCAGTGGCCGCTCCCGGCCACTGCAGCCTCGACCTGCTGGGCTCCGGCGATCCTTCCGCCTCAGCCTTCCAAGTAGCTGGAACTACAGGCATGCACTACCATGCCCGGCTGATTTTTGATTTATTGTAGAGATGAGGTCTCACCAAGTTGCCCAGGTCTCGAACCCGCGGGCTCAGGCAATCCACTCACCTCAGCCTCCCAAAGGCGTGGGATTACAGGCTGAGCCACCAAGCCCGGCTTACAATTGAAATACATAGTTTAATATATTTGTTTTACTTATTTCCCAGAGGGCATTTAAAAATGACCTTATGAATATTTTAATCTTCTATAAAATTCAACAAATATATTGTAATATATCCTCTCTTTTAGTACAAAAAAGACTAGTAAGAACTAACTCAATTCATTATCATATATGTTTACAAGTTCATACCTTAAATGATGTTTGATGTAATGAAATCCAGTTTCTTTTTAAACTGGTAAAATATGCAAACCATGGTAGCATGTCCCTAAACTCTATTGTTCCTGCTTAGTACTTTGTAAAATGTACTTTTCTTCTTCCTGTAAAACAACAACAACAAAAATAGAAATTATACTCAAGTCAAAAGAAGTCAAAATTAAGTATACTCTCACAATTTAGAAATTACTGATGTTAAATATTTGGTAAGCAGAATTAGGATAGTTTCTTTTTGTTCAAGTTCTCTTTTATTTCCCTTAATCAACTTGAGTAGTTTTTTTTTTAGTATATGTCCTACAAACTTCTTGTACAATTTATTCCTAAGTATTTTATTTTTGTTTGTTTTGTTTTTATTTTGAGTAAAATCTTTTCCCATTGTTTGAATTGGTTATAAGATATTTATTAGGCAACCTAGCACTTTAACCATTTTTATTAGTCCTAATAGTGTGTCTTTTGGTTCCATTAGTTATTCCAGGACAATAATTTTATCATGTAAGCCACAATGCATAATGTTTCATAGTGAATGTAATATGCAACATTCGGCTTAGAATTTTAAAATGAATTCTGAATATTAGAAAAATACTGTTCAAGATAGACTTTGGCTGTAATATTTGAACTGACATTTAAAATGTCACAGGATCTTTCATATGAGAAAGGCTATAATTTGATACCACATCCAAGATATTTCTACCTGTTGGTATTGTTCTTAACACTGTTTTGCCTGGCATAATTTCCATCATAGAAAACTCACTTTCATGGGGTGATTGACTAATCCACGTATCTATAGGTCATCAGTTTACAGTTAATAGCTATTCATATGTTGTACAATTTTAAGCCCAAGTATAACTGACTTTTTCTTCTTCAGTGTATTAAAAGAGATTTTCTTGAAAAAGAGAATACAAATATTAAGTGTAAAAAGACTGTCTCATTATATAAATGATCTCTATGCTATTTTTTCTCATCTCTAGAGAAGTCCTGATTTTTCATCTGCCCTGTAGAGACAGTTAAATCCCTTTATTTATTTATTTTACAAATGTTTAGATTCGCTATCAAATCTGTACAAATTAACTTTATATTAAACTGGTTTTTTTCAACCCTCAATCTACTACAATACTATCATTATATTATTTTCCAAAGTGCTCTTCCTATACTATAAGATATTTCTTACAAAATATATTATTTTAAAATATTTTAAATAATTGAGTGGATCTAAAGGCTTAACATTTTATAACATTCATAAGCAATTTCTAAAATTTCACATAACATGAAAATGGAATAATTTCTAAAACTAAGTGCTCTTAAATTATTTAACATAAAAAGTTCTGTTCAAGTAACAGTTATTCAGCCAAAAGCATTTTAACTACAGGCTGAAGTAGCCACTTTGAATTTCTCACTAGTAAGCATAAAAATGCAGTAGCCTAGATGATGTATAGTTGTTTGGGAATCAGGAAATATTTATTTTGATACTGTTTCATAGTCCCTTTTCTAAAATCTGTGGAGTCAGATGTATTTTAGGTTTTTCTGATTTTTAGAAATGGAATAGAGAGCATATACCCTATATTATTTAAAACCCTGGCGGGGCCTGGGGCAGCATACCATAATGAAATAGATTAACATTCTTACACAAATGTATGCTTGTTCATATTAATAGTATAAACTTCAATTTAGGTCAGATTTGCTACCAAGTGATTTCAGCTCAGATTGAGTTTGGCTTCCATATTGATTATGAAATAAACCTTTATTTTCAGAGATTTTATATTATATAATTTGAAACTAAAGTTTTTTCTACTGATTTAGTATATGATTTATGTAATTTTTCTAAGTCTTCATAATCTCAAATGCTAAAATGGGAAGCTGAACTAAGTTATTTGTGAACTTTTCAGATTCTAAATCTGAACATCTATTTATTAATAATTCTCTGACATAAGAAACATTATAATGAAATCAGTTCTATAATACCTGAGCTTAATAATTCCTTAGTTCAACATTCTTGTAAGATAGATATTAGGTCCTCAACATTCTTGAAAGATAGATAGTAATTATTTATGATTTATATATAAATATTAAAGTATATAGTTCAAGAAGTATTTCTACTTGGTCTTCTGTATAGTAGAAATTAAACTAGTTGTTAAGTTCAGGAAGACTGATTAATTTTTGGTTGCAACTTTGATTTCTGGTGTAAATTTATTAGTTTTAATTAAAATTTGAATCATATAGAGATAGAAACAGTATAGCTTGCACAAGGCTTTTCTTCTGAAAATCAGGAGGCACAAGTTAGGCAGGATTAGGTCAAGGTAGTCAAAAGGGAATCTGCAAAACCCCATTTTGTTTCAGAGCCTCAAACTTTGAATCTCAATGTCAAGAAAAATAAGCCCTAAATTTAAAGGAGCTGGGATCTCCAGTGAGGGAAGAGTAAAGTAAATCAATAAGAAGACAGGTGAGGTTCCTACTAGATAAAGTTGGCAAACTTGGACAGGTAAGCTATGGGCAGGAGAATTAAATGGAAACTCAGGGCAAGGTGCAGTAGGCCAGAGCTAACAAAGCAGCATAGGTTTGTTTTTAGAGACTTGCCCTATTTGCTGGTAATTGTGTTATAAAAATTTTTTAAAGTGCATTTGATTATCTTTGGGTATGGAATGCTCTTCAGTTTTCCATATTTTCTGCCATTCCCTGTGGTCTTGCTCTTCGTCACTTCATCTCATTTACTGATGGCCCCTGAGTACATTTACATTTGCCATTCCTGTCTGTAGGCTATATTATTAAAGCAGATGAAAAGAAAGGGCAATCCCTTTGGGTCCCCTCCCACTGTGGGAGCTTCTCTGTCAATAAATCCTGCTTTAAAAAAAAAAAAAAAAGAAATGGAAAGGTTATGGTAGAGAGAGGGAAACTATAGTAAGGAATAGGAATTGTTATTGCAGTTCTTCTGAGTGACTAGAAGACATTCAGTTACCACCAGCCAACTTTTATTCATTTCCTCAAATAGTATTTATTGAATATCTACTATGTATTTTAGGCACTGGGTATACAATCAGAAATACGCATGGTCCATGTATCTATTGAGGAACTAGACAGCAGATAAGTAAACATGCAAATGTGAAGACTGACACAAGTTATCATGGAAGATAAAACAAATAGGATGAGAGAGAAACAAAGAGTACTCCATTATTTAGATGGAAAGGTCTGGCTAGGTCTCTCTGAGGAGATGATATGTTGGTGGAGCTGAAGACTGAGTAGAAACCAGATAAAATGAGAAAGAAAGTGTCTTTAAGGTGGAGAGACTGGCAAGTGGGAAGGCCTTGAGGCAGAATGAGTATGCTGTATAGGAACAGAAAGACCAATGTGATCAGTTGTGTGAATAGATGAGGGTAGAAAGAGACCAAAGGTAAAGTCATGCTGGATGTTATTGGCCAGTTAAAGGAATTTGAATACTATTTCAAAAGGCAATGAGAAACCATTAAAGGAACTGAAGCCTGGCCAGATTAGTTTTTAAGATTACTTCTGCTGCTTTCTGGTGAATGGACAGTAAAAGTACAAAGGAAAGCTGCTGCTGTCACCCAAGCAGGAGTTGATGGTGGCATGACTCATGTTGAAGCAGTGGAAGTGGACAGATTGAATGTGTATTTTGGGAGAATCTTAATGGATAGAATGTGGGTACAAGTAGAAACCAGCCTATAGGGAGCATTACCAATGTTATTAAAGGCTTGAAACAAGACTTCCTTGAGACCCTGTAGAAATTACACTCTGAAGTTTATCCCTGTATTGCTAAAGCTGATGGGCAATTACCATGATTCTTGGAAACTTGGCAGATTTTCAAAAAGTCATGGACCTTAATTATTTTCTCCTCCATTTAAGAAGGTTTAGGTTACTGCAAAGCCCACTAGACATGGGTAGTTCAATCTAGTTGATATGGAACAAAATTTTTTGAAAAATGGGTACTGTTACTTAAACAGCCACTTGCCTAGTTTGTCCTGGAAGTGTTGTGTTTCTAAACAGATGTCAGCTCAGCTCAGTGCTATTGCAGGAAGCAGATGCTGAGGAAGGGTTTGGAGTCCAAGATGTTTATTGGGCATCTACACCTGTGAAAGTGAGAAGAAGAAAGCAGGATTGGGCAGATGAAGAAATCAGTGTCAATGCAGCCCAGTGAAGACTGGGCCAGCCCTACTTGAAGCTCTGGGGCAAATATTGCATATCAGAGTGTCCTACATTGGGCCGAGGTTGCTTTATACTCCTGGCTTGATTAGTCACTGAGTATGGGCTGCCCCAGGAAGGGTATGACCTTAGACAAGGCTTTTCTCTGCAGTTAGAGTTCAACCTTGAAGGAGGTGACAGCTAGAGGCAGTCTCCAGACTGCACTCCCACAGCCAGGCAGAGAATCCTTTGACATCTCTATATCCACCACAAGTGCCGTATTTCTTATAGCAGAAATAGTGAATAATTTATTCTTCAATTTATGTAGTTTTTTCTCCCAGGAGCTCAAGATAAAACATATATGACTTTCTAATGAAAAAGTATTTATCAGTCACTGGAACAATCTGATAAGAGAATTAAAAGGGAAAACACTGGAAGGAGTGGATCAAGAACAAGAAAGGCACAGAAGTAAAACTCTCATGGAGGGAGGCGTTTAGGAGCAAGGAAGGCAGATTTTAATAAATTACTAGAGTTATGGCACCCAGTCCTGGGCCTTACTTTTTTTTAACTTTTATTTTAAGTTCATAGAGTACACATACAGGTTTGTTTGCATGATAATGTTTGGGTTTTTATTGAGCCCATCACCTGAGTGGTGAGCATGGTACTGGGTTTTACTTTGAAAAGTTATTCAATTAACACATCTTTATATAAACAATGAAAAAAATAACATCGTGACATTTTAGCTTTCTCTTGTTTCCTTGACAGATATGGGAAGCATGAATAAAAGAGACCAACCATTCATGACAATTCAGAAAAATCATAGCTCAGGTATTTTTCTACTTCCAATTTTGTTTTATTATTTACAATAGATTATGTACTTTTGAAATAATATAAAACTTGGATATTGATTTTTAAAATTTTAATAATGGCCCGGGCTCGGTGGCTCAGCCTGTAATCCCACGCCTTGGGAGACCGAGGTGAGTGAATTGCCTAAGCCTGCGTGTTTGAGACCCGCCTGGGCAACTTGGTGAGACCTCATCTCTACAATAAATCAAAAACTAGCTGGGCGTGGTAGCGCGTGCCTGTAGTTCCAACTACTTGGAAGGCTGAGGCAGAAGGATCACCGGAGCCCAGCAGGTTGAGGCTGTAGTGGCCGGGAGCAGCCACTGCACTCCAGTCTGGGTGACAGAGTGAGACTCCAACACAAAAAAAAAAAAAAAAAAAAAATTAATAATGGAAAGCTCATTTTCTGGTTACATGGAATGATTGTCCAGTTCTCTTATAATGCATCTGTCTTAATCTTAGTGGCCAGGATGCCTTTACTTTCTTGCATTGTGATTGGCCTGAAATCATTTAGGAGCGTCTTACAGTCATGTGATCCATGGTTTACTTAATGAATCCTAATTGCAGCACAGATTAATTATTCATGTTATTGAGATGAAAGTTTTTTTTTTCTCATTACTTAGGTTATTATGCTTTATACTACCTTGTCTTAGAGTACCTTCTACTTATATTTTGCTTTAGTATGATAAAATGATTAATATCATTCTAAATTAGGACATTGTATATATTTGGATGGAGGATGCTCAAACATTTTATGTTATTTTAATCTTATTCAACCTGTTAACTTTTTAGCTTTTTGTTTCAACTTTTTTCAATTTAATTGAAATTATTTAGATTTTTCTAAGATAGAAATGCATCTGACTTAAAATATATTTATAGAATTGATTTATAATGATGTGATACTTGAACATTCATTACTGATGCCTAATACATTTTAAATAAAAATAATGCTTTAACAATGACTGTACTTTATATCTTGGCATTATAATTTTCTAAAATCCTCAATATATAGTACTAACTAATCTGAAAGCATTCTCTCTGTGCCCTGTTAGAAGTAATGTTATACAAGGAGTATAGTGACCGTATAGAAATAGAGATTCAAATATATTGTGAATATTATTATAATGAATGTTATAATAATATTATTATAATAACATATTATTTCTTGTATTTGCTTAAAAATATTTAAAAATAAGACCTGAAGTCAACATTTTGCCCTGATTATATTTTGACTTCCAATAACATGATACTATTCCTTTGTCATTTTTCTATTTTTATGAAAAGTAGATAATCTGATATTCTGCATGAAAAATGGAATGAGAAGCACCAAGTATAAGCCAGTAAACTATCAGCAATTGCATGCATTAACTGAAGCAAAAAAATTAGCATCTGCTTCGGGAGAGCTAAAGGTTAGAAGTTGTTTGTATATGTGTTTTTTTCTGGATTTGAAAAATTGAATTGCTAGGAAGCATTTGCTTTGCAAGCATGAAAATAAATGACTTTCCAAATAGTTTTTTTAGATTCTCCCAACTACTAATAATAGTAAACAGCAGCTAACATTTATTGAATGCCCTCAAATACTGTTACATAGTTGCATGCATAACAACCCTTTGAAGTCTGAATTAAACTTTATTTTTGGAAAGATTGTTATTTTATTAGCTTTCAATAATTTCCTAAATTGGAAATTTCCTAATCTGAAAAATAAAAATTGTTAGTATCAGCCATGAATTATTATCTGATTTAAGACTTCTTCTCCAACATGATACAAATATGCCCCCAGGTGCTCTCTTTTCTAGAATTCCCTTTTTTGTTCAACTATATGACCCAAGCCAAGTAAAGGTGAACCTGAACTAGATTTGAAGGGGGTTTATTTGCAAGTGGTATACACAGTATTTAGAACCACGTATAGTTTAAGATTACGCTTATAGTATATTTCTCTCTTGTGCAAATAATAAAGTAATTAAAAACAGCATTTTCATTACTTGGCTACATTAAGACCTGGTTTGGTAAAGCAAAATATTAAGTAACTTACGAGTTTTTATTTGTATTTAAAATGTTCAGAAAAGTGGCCCACGCCTGTAATCCCAGCGCTCTGGGAGGCTGAGGTAAGAGGATTGCTTGAGCCTAGGAGTTCTATATCACTATAGGCAATATAGCAAGTCTTCATCTCTACAAATAAAAATAAAAATAAAATAAAATAAAATAGAATAAAAGTTAGCCAGGCATAGTGGAAGACTCCCGTAGTCCCAGCTATTTGGGAGGCAGAGGCAGAAGGATCACCTGAAACAAGGAAGTTGAGGCTGTGGTGAGCCATGATCATACTACTGCACTCCAGTCTGGGAGACAGAGTGATACCTCAACTCAAAAAAAAAAAGGTTTTTTTTTTCATGTTATATTAGTTTTGTATAGCTTTTTGTTATTATTATCTTTTTAAAAATTTTTGTTTTATTTTAAAGATGTGGGGTACAATTCAGGGTTAGGTATGCAAATGTTCATTATGCAGGTACCCTTGTTGATGAGGTGTGCCCCTCCCTCCCTTGGCAGTTTCCCTCAACTGCCAATCCCACCCACCCTCCTCTGGCAGTTTCCCACTACTGCCAGTCCCTTTCTTATAGTATTATGATAACTGTTCAAGGTTTGCTTATATTACTATCTTTTTTACAATGGGCAGCTGTTATGATTTCAAAGCACACTTGATATCTTATTCTAGAGAAATTAACATATAATGAGCTATAGCTCCTCA
>CAUYQG010162538.1:0-17944 GCA_963574415.1 Tarsius wallacei
ATTGTTTGAATGTCCCCTCCAAAACTCATGCTGACAACATAGCAAGACCTCGTCTCTACAAAAAATCAAAAAACTAGGAGCTGATAACAGTCCTTTTGAAAGTATTCCAGGCATGTGAGAAAAGACAGAATTCTCCCCAAATCATTTTACAAAGATAACATCACACTGACACCCAAACCGGGTAAAAATCCAACAACAAAAAAAAAGAGAACTACAGGCCAATATCCCTAAAGAACATAGATGTAAAAATTTTCAACAAAGATTCTAGCAAATCAGATATAACAACACATCTCAAAAATCATCCACCATGACCAAGTAGACTTCATCTCTAGGATGCAGGTTAGTTCAACATCTGCAAGAATATAAATGTAACTAAATACATCAACAGATGTAAAAACAAGGACCACATGATTATATCATTAGATTTAGAAAAAGCTTTTGAGAAAACCCAGCTTGAGAAAAACCCTCGAACATCCAGGCATAGAAGGAACATACCTCAAATAGTAAGAGCAATCTACGATAAACCCACAGCTAGCATATTGCTAAATGAACAGAAACTGGAAGCATTTCCCCTGAAAACCGGAATAAGACAAGGCTGCTCACTCTCACCCCTCCTGTTCAATGTTGTCTTGGAAGACCTAGCTAGAGCAATTAGACAAGAGAAGTAAACCAGGGGTAGCCAAATAGGAAAAGAGAAAGTTAAGTTATCCCTCTTTCCTACGATATGAACCTGTACCTCAAAAATCCAAGAGGATCTGTCCAAAACCTCATTTTACTGATAAAGGACTTCGGCAAAGTCTCGGGGTACAAAATCAGTGTGAAAAAGACAGTCACATTCTTATACACTAACAACAAACAGGCAGGGAAACAAATAAAAAGCACAATCCCATTCATGATAGCCACAAAAAAATTGAAATACCTTGGCATCTTCCTAATCAGAGAAGTGAAAGATCTTTACAACGAAAACTACAAACACTGCTCAAAGAAATCCAAGAAGACACAAATGGAAAAATATTCCATGCTAATGGATAGGAAGAATCAACATTGTTAAGGTATCCATTCTACCAAAGGCAATCTATAGATTCAACACAATACCCATTAAATTATCAATATCATTCTTCTCAGACCTAGAGATGACAATACAGAAATTCATATGGAAACATAAATAACCACAAATAGCCAAAACAATTCTTAGCTAAAGAAACAAAGTGGAAGGTATCACACTTCCAGACTTTAAAATTTACTACAGGGCTACAATAATCAAAACAACATGGTATTGGTACAAGAACAGGCATATGGGCCAATGAAACAGGATAGAGACTCTGGAAGCAAAACCTCAATTTCTCAACCAACTCATCTTCGACAAGGATTCCACTAACAACCACTGGGAAGACAAGAACCTATTCAGTAAATGGTGCTGGGAAAACTGGCTGACCACCTGCAGATTGAAAAACAGGACCCCTACCTATCACCATACACAAAAATCAACTCTAAATGAATCAAAGACCTAAACATAAAACCTCAAACTATAAGAACCTTAGAAAATGCAGGAGACACCCTTATGGAAATCGGAGTAGGCAAACAATTCCTGATCAAAACTCCAAAAGCCCATGCCATAAGAGGTAAGATAGACAAGTGGGACCTCATTAAATTGAAAAACTTCTGTAAAGCAGAATAAACCATGAAGAGAGCGGGGAGACAGCTCACAGAATGGGAAAAAACATTTGCCAACTGTATATCTGACAAAGACCTAACATCCAGGATCTACAAGGAACTCAAACATGCCGAGAGGAAAAAAGCAAACAGTTCTATTAAAAAGTGGGCAAAAGACATGAATAGACAATTCTCAAAAGAAGACATATGGGCAGGCAACAGACACATGAAAAAGTGCCCTGCCTCACTGATCATCAGAGAAATGCAAATCAAAACCACTTTGAGATACCACCTAACCCTAGTAAGAATGGCCATCATTAATAAAACAAACAACAGATGCTGTGGAGAATGTGGAGGATGTGAGGATGTGGATAAAAGGGAATGCTTCTACACTGCTGGTAGGTATGCAAACTAGTTCAACCTCTATGGAAAAAGAACTAGAAATCGACCTTCCATATGACCCAGCAATCCCCCAAATGGGAATATGCCTGGAGGAACTGAAATCATTCTACAAAAAAGATAACTGCAAATGGATGTTTATTGCAGCACTATTTACAATAGCAAAAACATGGAACCAACCATGCTGACCATGCAAACAGGACTGGATTTTAAAAATGTGGTACAGATGCATGATGGAATATATTATACAGCCATAAAGAAGGACAAACATATGAACTTAGCAGCAACTTGGATGGATTTAGAGTCAATAATACTCAGTGATCTATCACAGAAACAAGGAACAGAGTACCATATGTTCTCACTCGTAAGCGGGCCATGAACATTTATCATAATACTAGAAGAAAGAGGTTGGCAGTAGCAGGACACTGCCGGGTGGGTGTGGGGACACAACCTCAATAAGGGTACCTGAGCTCAAACCAGGCAAAGTGGGGACCAAAGGGAGGCCCAATCTTTACCTGTATGATGTCCACTTGCATACCTAATCCTGAATTGTACCCCACATGTTTAAAATAAAATATAAAAACAAAATAAAATAAAAATCAGTCAATCAAAAAACCAGGCAGGCATGGGGGCACGCACCTGTAGTCCCAGCTTCCCAGCTACTTGAGAGGCTGAGACAGGATTGCCTGAGCCCAGGAGGTTGATGCTACAGGATCATACCACCGCACTCCAGTCCAGAAGACAGAGTGAGACCTCGACTCAAAACAAACAAAACCAACAAAACTCATGGTAAAATTAACTGCCATTATGACAGTATTAAGAGGTGGAACCTTTACAAGGTGATTAGGTCATGAAGGCTCATGAATAAATTAATGTTAACACAGGAGTGGGTTAGTTATTATGGGAGTATAGTCCCCTTTGTCTGTTAATCTCTCTCTTTCTCTCTCGTTCTCTTGCTGTCTCACTCTCTGTCTCACTCTGTCATCACCATGTGATGCTTTCTACATGATACAACACAGCAAGAAGGACCTCACCAGATAAAGCCCCTTGATTTTGAACTTTCCAGCCCCCAGCATTGTGAGCCAAATGAGCTTCTAATGTTTACAAATTACCCAGTCTGTGTTATTCTGTTATAGCGGCAGAAAGTGTTCTAAGACACTAGTCTAGAAAACTAGCTCAAACTATATCACTAATACACTAATAACTGTCCAGAAAACTAGCTCAAATTATATCACCACCCTGCTAAAAATATTAAATGCCTATAACTTGAAGTTCGCAAACTACTTAATGTAGCATTTACAGTTCTAGATAATCTAGCTCCACTTTGCCATTCCTACCACATTTCTCTATTGACCTGCTTTGTATACTCCACAAATGAGCAAGAAAACCTTCTTGCTCTCCTGGACCAGACCCTAGTTTTTCACCCTCATGCATTTGTCATCTCCTCTGCCAGGAGCCCCTACCATGTCAGTTCGTGCCTTAGCTCTTGCACACTCAAATCATTACATGCCCTTCAAGAACGAGATCGAAGCCGGGCTCGGTGGCTCAGCCTTGCTTGGGGAGGCTGGGGTGAGTGGATTGCCTGAGCCCGCGGGTTCGAGACCCGCCTGGGCAACTTGGTGAGACCTCATCTCTACAATAAATCAAAAATTAGCTGGGCGTGGTAGCGCGTGCCTATAGTTCCAGCTACTCGGAAAGCTGAAGCGGAAGGATTGCCTGAGTCCAGCAAGTCGAGGCTGTGGTGGCCAGGAGCGACCACTGCACTCCAGTCTGGGCAAGAGTGAGACTCCAACTCAAATAAACAAACAAACAAAAGAATCAGATCAAGTGTCACCTACTCTACCGAGCCTTACTTGACCTTCCACCTGGAAATAATTTCTCAGAAACTTTTAGTCTATTTATCTTGGTTCTCCTAACACTTTCTACCCTGTAGCACAGTCATCTAAATACATATTTTATCTTCCTCATTAGACTGGAAGAGCCATATGGGAGTTCTGTGCATTTATGTGTCTGGTTCATCTCCACACTCTGAACGCACCTAATGCAAAGTTGTACAAGTAATGGAAACTCAATAAATATTTTTCAATGAATTACTTAATGTTTTATAAAATATTTATTCAGATTTCTCAAATGTAGGATGTGGAACTTACCTAACATAACAAATCATTCCTTGAGATACAAAATAACCAATCATTTTGGTTGATGGTGATGGTTTGTGTACAGTGATTAGCATGCAATTTTTATGTTTCTGACACATACCCAGTTTTGCAAGGAATCTCTTATTCAACATCTGATATTAAACATTTCTTAAATGTTTAATTTCAAATACACAATAAAACTTCACTCTACTCATTGCTTGGCCTTTCTCAGAGTCTTGTTTTAGTATTTGGAAAAGTGCAGCCACAATACATCATGTACTAAGCACTATACTAAAAACACAAAATATCCTGTACTATACTGTGCTCTTTGGGATCCTTTTTGAGTCCATCCTATTTGTGGTCCTTTAAACTGTCTTAATGCCTAACAGAATCAGTAGCCAAGAGACACTGAAAGCATGGGGAGAAAATAAAGCTGTGGGAATAGTTCTGGGGAAATGTTCCCTTCTGTACTTCCACAAAAGCAAAGAGCTAACTCCCTAGAAGACCCACAAACCCCAAGGTGATCACAACTTGCATAGCTCTAAATGTTTACTAAGGAGCAAATTCCTGAGCTATTGGCATGAAACAAAAAGCAAAACACTTTTTGTGGTATTTTAGAAAATCTGGTGGCCAGACTAGAAAAGCTAATATGGAAACAACTTTGTTGAAATTGCCAATGACCAAAGCAACAAATTAGGAAGAACCAAAATGGGGACTTTCTGGCTGAACTGGAAGATATTTGGTGCATACCCAGGGTGAAATAAGATCTTTGAGACTGTGGACGTGCTATTGCAGTCTAGCACAGCTTGCCATTTTCCCCCCACCAGTATTTTTTTTAAATTGGAAATATTTACTCACTAACCCTGTGACAAAATGCACAAGGTTCTAGATTAATACAAATTCAGTCTACAGAAAAAGTTTAAAACTCTCTAATGTCTCCTCTTGTATAAAACATAGAGTCACATATTGTAAGCCTTGATGCAAAAAAAAAAAAAAAAAGAATATTAAGTTTTTCCCTCAATTTAACTGCAATTTTCTTTCTGTGGGTAGTCAGACCTCAAAACCAGTTATTGTCATATAACCTACTCATGTAGTAAAATCTTAAGAGAATTCTGCTTGCTCTATGATATTTCATGCCACCTAAACTTACTCTTTTATCATTTAACTCTATGATATTTTTGGTGGAAATGCTTATCAGAGTTTCTAAAGAGAGAGTTCCATTTTTCTGCCTAGACTAATCTCTTTTTGTTTTACTTGTTTTCTTTCTTTTTTTTTTTTTTTTTTGAGTTGGAGTCTCACTCTGTCACCCAGACTGGAGTGCAGTGGCACGCTCCTGGCTACCGCAGCCTCGACCTGCTGGGCTCCGGTGATCCTTCTGCCTCAGCCCTCCAAGTAGCTGGAACTACAGGCACACGCTACCATACTTGGCTAATTTTTTGGCTTTACTGGAGAGCTGAGGTCTCGCCAAGTTGCCCAGGTGGGTCTCGAACCCGCAGGCTCAGGCAATTCACTTACCTCGGCCTCCCAAAGCACAGGATTACAGGCTGAGCCACGGAGCCCGGCCTGTTTTAGTTGTTTTCACCCTACCGATTAAAGAATGTGTGCCAGGATCATGTTTAGGCTTAAGTACAAAATAGTGACTGGCAATGGAACAGTCTAGACTTCAGGGAAGAGACACCAATGTTTAATTAAATAATGTACATAAGTTAAATTACATTTTAATTTGAATTATGTAATTAGACAAGTCAACGTGCTTTACAAATCATAAACAAATATAGGCAGTTCTAAGTTTAGGGATCAGATATATTCAACACTTTCCAAGGGTTTTAATTTTTTCAGAGTTCAGTACACAATTATCCTTGGAAACAAGGGAATGGATTGGAGCTGGATTCAGTCTGATAGACAGAATGATAGTAGAGTGACTAACAGCATGAACTCTGCAGTCAGTCTCACTATGTTCAAAGTCTGGCTCTGCCAAATGTCATCTGACTGACCTTGGATGATCAGCTTCATTGTTCTAACTCTCAGTTTCTCTCTCAATAAAAGGGAGAAAATAATAATACTTAGGTATCGCATAGAATTGTGAGGATTAAATAATTTTTTTTACATAGTGCATAGAATATACTAAATGTTCATAAATGTTAACTGTCATTTTGTTGTTATTGTTACTATTATTATTTGGTCACCATTTTAAATTACTGATATAACTTGAGTTCTAAGGTCTGGAAGTAAAAGAATTCCAGATGTTAGAAGAAACAAGGAAAGAAGACTAGGTTCTCAGCTATTACTGAGATAACTAATGTTACATAAAAATAAACCAAGTTTTTATTTGGGACAAGCCCTTTCTTTTCTCCCAGTAACTTCCTTCTATGCCCTGTATCACTTCAGACTCTATTACTTTATATTGTCTAATTTCTTCCTCATTACTGTCCAGATTTCTTATCCAGATAAAAGTATAACTGTCTTCAGCTAGAACAAACTGATTAATCAAGTTACCATGCAGGTGTCACTCTCTTATATATTTTATATGATGAAAAAACAGCCAGGTGCGGTGACTCACACCTGTAAAACCAGCACTTTGAGAGGCCAAGGCAAGAGGATCAATTGAGCCTAGGAGTTTGAGACCAGCCTGGGCGGATATAGCTAGACCTTGTCTCTACAAAAAAATAAAATGAAATAAAATTAGCCAAGTGTGGTTAAAAAAAGAAAGAAAAACCCCATATTGATCATTAACACAAACTGATAGTGTGTGTGTGTGTGTGTGTGTGCACATATCTCTGAGAACTGATATTGTGTACAAGGCTGGTATATGGTACACATACTTACATACAAAGCTACTGTTACACTTTACAACATTTCTCTCCCTTTTGCTATAAATGCATAGATGACCAAAAATCGGTGCCATTTTTTTCAGCAGCTCACATGGTTGCATTGGTAATAGCTCAGGCAGTATTGGTTAAGGCAAGGGCTATTATTTGTAGGTAAATGTTTTTTTTCCTCCTGTCAAGGACTACTTTTATATATAATTAGATTGTGAACAGAAGAAAGCAAACACAAATCAAGCACAAAATGAGCTGTTTTTCTCAAGAATTCTTGTAATTGTTTATAACTCACTTTTTATAGCTTTTGCTTAAGTATTCCAACTTTACCAGGTATCTCTCTCCATAGTTCTACTAATCAACTTTGGTAAAATACCCAAGATCTTCATTTGTGCTGTTCACCACTGTGTCTCCAAATACCTATACAGAATCTGACACAGCTGGTAGTATTGCTGATTAATTAATAAATGAATGAAAGGTAGATAGATTATTAGTCCATGAGTTTGAGTACAAGCAGCCTCATTTTTATATAACCTAAAATAACTCTTCTTTACTTCCTCTCTCCTTTGGTATTTCTTGTCTGAAATACTGTCTTTTCTCTTGGAGCTTCTTTCTAGAACAGTCCCTTTTTCTCTGTTCTCAGAAGTAAGCTTTGTGCTTTGAAACTGTCATTATAAGGAGGATGCTAGTGACAGGATCACTCCATTTCAGACAATTCCAAATGAATAGTTTCTTTAAATTTAGCTGGATGAATGAACAATTAAAATCATATCCCAAAGTAATCAGACTTTCTTTTTTACATAATCACTATATAAGAGGGGGGATCGAAAAACCTGAAATATATTTATTAAAAATTGTGTATTTATTCTTACATGTTTAAACTTCAGTCACCTTCAAAGTACTCTCCCTTTGACGCAATACACCTATCGAGATGCTTTTTTCCACTGCTCAAAACAGTTTTTGAACTCATCAATTTTGATGCCTTTTAGTGTTTCTGCTGTTTTTTGTTTCACCTCTTCCACATCCTCAAAATGTTTCCCTTTGAGGACTTTTTTCATCCAGGAAAACAAAAAAAAAAAAAAATGGTTCAGGGTGAGACTGGGTGAATAGGGAGGAGGGACACAGGGGTCAAGCCAGTTTTGGTCAAACACTGCTGAACAGCGTGGTGTGGGCAGGTGTGCTTGTAAATCATCCATTATGAAATAGGCAAGTGCGCTGAAAGAATCTCCAATAAAATTTCACTAAAGCCAAACAATGCTAGGAGGTACTCTGATACCCACGGGTTCCTAGAACACTAACCTAGTGGGGGCAGTCTGTACTACAAGAGGTCCACTCTCCAAAAAGATAATTCTGGTTTACATTGGGTGCCTCCTCATACCAAAACAAGATTAGCCTACTGCATCACATATGCCACTAAAAAGATTTCTTTATACTTAATCATATCACTAAACCAGTAATTGCCAACCTCTTGTCTTATGCTATAGGATGCTCTTGTTATCTCAAAAGACAGTGGAACTCTCAAAATGAAATTAATTTTAATTTACTTTAAAATATAAATGTGGATGTGTCATACAGCACTTGAAAAAAGAGAGTTATATAAAATTGAGAGTGTCACAGCATATAATGATTAGGAATCAGTGCACCAGCCAAGGAGAAGATAAATGAGTCTGAAACATTGCCTGAGGTGAAACACTTCACTTCCAAATCCAGTTTCCCATGAAGAACACAGAAGAGAGAGTCGGCGCAATTTTAATGATGTTACACCTACTGTCTCAATTTTATTTAGATTGGGATAGTTAAAGATTATATTTGCCTGAGGACAGAAAGTAGACTACATGAGAAGAAACACTTATTAGGTATCTAAAATAGGGTTCCACAATGTTGAATTTTCTTAAAACTCTGATATTAGAATTTATTTTCAAAGCTGACTAATAAAAAGACATCATTCCTTTCATGCCCTTCTTATTCTAGATAGGTGAAAATTATTACAGGAAAGACATGTATAAAAGTATGTTAATCTGCTTAAGTTTGCCACTCCAACATATTTTTTAAAAATTGCTTTAAACATATTTACCACAGGCTTGATGCTATTTTGCATAGTTTTTCTTATATACAAATGACTAAACACATGAACAAGCACATTATCCACCACATTCTCATTCTTTGGTTTGCATTCTTCAAGATTTTATTTCTTCTTTAATTAGAAAAATGATGGTCTTGCTATCTCAAAAATCACATCATTTTGTTCAATACATACAAAAACAGTCTTATCACAAATCAATCTAAGTTTATAATCAATGCATAAGAATATTCTCTGCAACAAAAGAAGGCAGTAAACATCAAGAGAATGACCCTTATTTTGTATTTTCTTTTTTTTTTTTCTGAGTTGGAGTCTTACTCTGTCGCCCAGACTGGAGTGCAGTGGCCACTCCCAGCCACTGCAGCCTTGACCTGCTGGGCTCCAGCAATCTTTCTGCCTCAGCCTTCCAAGTAGCTGGAACTATAGGCGCGCGCTATCACGCCCGGCTAATTTTTTGATTTATTGTAGAGATGAGGTCTCACCAAGTTGCCCAGGCGGGTCTCGAACCTGCAGACTCAGGCAATCCACTCACCTCAGCCTCCCAAGGTGCAGGATTACAGGCTGAGCCACCGAGCCCGGCTTGTATTTTCATAAAGCCAGAAACCACATCTCTTCTTTCTTTATACTTGCCATAATGGAGTCACAGATGCTCAATAAATGATTTTTGGGTTTACATGAGGAAGATTCTGTCAGAAGTAGCATAAGGTCATCCCAAGGTAAATTACCATAGCCCTACAAAAACATTACATGGTGAGGGCTACACCTTAATGTGTAGACTCTAACTGAGTTCTGATTATCTCCATCTTTTGATAACCCACACTTTCCCTTGAATGTAATCTCTTTCCCTTGAGTGTGAGCAGGCCTAGTTCCTTGCTTCTAACCAACAGGATGTGGCAAGGTGATGGGATGTCACTTCCTTGAATAGGTAACTTCTGTCTTGCTGTCAGATTCTCTCTATTGTCTTCACAGTATGCAAGCTTTTATGAAGCAAATTGCTTCAATGAAACAGTGAAGAGGCATATATGGCAAGGAATTGAGCACATTCCTTGCTCAATTCCAACAGCTAGCTAGAAACTGAGGCCCTCAATCTAACGCCCCAAAGGAATTAAGATCTGGCAAGAAAAATAAGAACCTAGAAAGAAATCTTCTTATGGATGAATAATAGTCTATGTATGGATATGCCACACCCTATTAATCCATTAATCTACCCATGAACATTCGGGTTATTCCCATCTTTTCATTATTGTGAATAGAGCTGCTTGAATATTGGTGTACAAGTTCTTCTTTGAACACCTGTTTGCAATTCTTTTGCATATATTATCTAAGAGTAGGATTGCTGGGTCATATGGTAATTCTGTGTTTCACTTATTGAGGAAATGTGTGACATTTGTTTTAAGTCTCTAAATGTGTGATACATTATTACACAGCCATAGATAATTAATGCAAAGTATAAAATACATTTGCAGCTAGGTAGAAATTTCCAAATGTGAATAAATGAACTACAGGGAAAAAAAATTAATCTGCCATTGGTCTTATTGGCAGCCCATTATTGCTCTAGTCAATAGTATTTACTGCATTCTCAAAATGTTTTCTTAAAAAGAAACATTAAAAAAAAAAAATTGGTATGAGGGGCTGGGCACGGTGGCTGAAGCCTGTAATACCAGCACTTTGGGAGGTCAAGGTGAGGGAACTGCCTGAGCCCACAGGTTCAAGAACAGCCTGAGCAACTTGGCAAGACCTCATCTCTACAATAAATTTTTTAAAAAATTAGCTGGGCGTGGTAGCATATACCTGTAGTTCTGGCTACTTGAAAGGCTGAGGCAGAAGGCTCGCCTGAGTTCAGCAGGTCAATGCTGGGGTGGCCATGAGTGTGCCACTAAACTCTAGCCTAGACAACAGTGAGATTCCAACTCAAAAAAAAATTTTTTTTTTGAGTTGGAATCTCACTCTGTTGCCCAGACTAGAGGGCAATGGCACGCTCCCGGCCACCGCAGCCTCGACATGCTGGGCTCTGGCAATCCTTCCGCCTCAGCCTTCCAAGTAGCTGGAACTACAGGTACATGCTACCACGTCTGGCTAATTTTTTTTTATTTATTGTAGAGATGAGGTCTCGCCAAGTTGGCCAGGTGGGTCTCGAACCCGCGGGCTCAGGCAATTCACTCACCTCAGCCTCCCAAAGTGCTGGGATTACAGGCTGAGCCACCGAGCCCAGCACATTTAAAAAAAAAAAAAAAAAAAAAAAATTTTTTTAAATTTGATATGAGGGTTTCTTGGATGTCATGAATTGTGTGCACTCCAGAGATTAAAAAATGAAAAGAAGAAGGTCTCTGTTCTCGGAGTATACAAATCTCCAATTAAGAATTTTCTCTGCTGATATTCTCCAGAATTCTGTTCATCAGCCGATTTCTTCTCTCTTTACACATCTTCCTTGGGAATGTCTTTACTCACATTGTTTCAGCTACCTCTAATACCATAAAAACACTCAGTTCAAACACTCTCATCTAATTTTCTCCTGAGTACCACTACTATTATTTCTTATTATCATATACTCCTTCCTAGACATTCCCTGGATATTTTAAACCCAACCTGTCCCCCAATAAACTCATTCTTGCTATGCACTCTTCCAACATAACTTCCTTAGCAGCCAAGATTAAAACTATCTTAAGAGTCATTTTAACTCTTTATTTCCTCTTCCTAATGGCTAATCATCAACCACCCAACCTATCCCTTCTTCTCTAGCCCTATGTTACTGCCAAGCTCTTGGACACTTTAAAACTTCCCTGGTATGATTTGAATGTGTTTGCCAAAAATCATGTGTTGGAAACTTAACCTTCAATGTAGTAATGTTGGGTGGTAAGGCCTAATGGAAGCTGTTCAGGTCATGAGGGCTCCACTGCCACAGATGGACTAATGTTGATTACAAAAGGGCTTGAGGTTGTGAGTCTGATTTGTTGCTCTTCTGCCTTCTACCTATGGGATGACACATTATGAAGGCCCTTGCCACACTTATGTTTTGAGACTGATTCTCCCAGATATTTTAGGTAGCTACTAAAGGAATCAGCATGTAATCTTCACTGAATTCATGTGTCCTGAATTTAGAATAACCATATGAGTTATATTATTATTCACTTAATCAACCAACACATATTTACTGAGTGGAGTGGCTTCTATGTATCAGATACAACATCAAGCATAAGGAATACAGTGGCAAACCAAATGGACATGAACCTTGTCTGACTCATGAGCTCACAGTCTAGCAGGTCACTGAGTTGATAACATATTTATGATACTGTGTCATGTAGGCTTCAATCTTCCTTTACTATTTTGATTCTTAAAGTAGTAATAAAAACTGGAAAGTTAAATTTCATTTTGATGAGTTGTAAATAAAGTAAATTTTATCACCATCATTATTACTGCATAAAATAAACAGTCCCTTCCTTGTATCTCTCAATATATATGACTGTCCCATCTATCTAAACATTGATAGGATACCTCAACTATTCAGAACATAGCTTAAAACTAGGAACCAAGGGTCAGCCAACAGAAATGTTCCCAAATTAATATCCTAAAATTCACATGCTTAACACTCTAAAAAAATCCCTCAGGCCTGCATAGAAATCTTGCCTAGAAAAAAATGTGATCATACTTAGTTTCTTGGCTCCCAACTCGAAGCATATTAGAAGTAGTAAATCATTATGTGGAAGATGGAAAAGAGCGAGAATCTACCAGAGATGGGCACGTGAATAGCTACAACAGAAATGAAGTAGAACAGAAACAAAATCAAAAAATTAAGTAATGAAAAGAGAGATCAATAACTATTTTTTAAAAGGCAAAAAACAGCAATTAAAAGTATAGCAGTTCAGACATTTTTTTCCTTTTTTTTTTTTTTTTTCTTTTTTGAGTTGGAGTCTCACTCTGTTGCCCAGACTGGAGTGCAGTGGCCGCTCCCGGCCACCGCAGCCTCGACCTGCTGGGCTCCGGCGATCCATCCACCTCAGCCTTCCAAGTAGCTGGAACTATAAGCGCGCGCTACCACGCCCGGCTAATTTTTTGATTTATTGTAGAGATGAGGTCTCACCAAGTTGCCCAGGCCAGTCTCGAACCCGCGGGCTCAGGCAATCCACTCACCTCAGCCTCCCAAGGCGCGGGGATTACAGGCTGAGCCACCAAGCCCGGCTAGCAGTTCAGATTTAATGCAGTATGGAATAGCTACTCTCCTTCCCAACAGCATTGTAGAGTTTCTGATGCTCATCAAATAAATGAATTATATTCCTGGAATTTTCATTTATTATTATTTGAACATATAAATGCAATCAGAAAAGCCTGATGAATGCCATTACCATCAAACCAGGCCAATCCAGCCTCATCTCACTTCCTTCTTTATATTATTTTAAAGCAAATTTCAGATATTACCTAATTTCATCTGTAAGTATTTTTGTATATATCTCTAGAAGATAAGAATCTTTTTTAAAAAACATAACCAAAGCCGGGCTCGGTGGCTCAGCCTGTAATCCCGTGCTTTGGGAGGCTGAGGTGAGTGGACTGCCTGAGCCCACGGGTTCAAGACCAGCCCGGGCAAGACCTCATCTCTACAATAGAAATCAAAAAATCAGCCGGGCGTGGTAGCGCGTGCCTGTAGTTCCAGCTACTCGGAAGGCTGAGGCGGAAGGATCGCCGGAGCCCAGCAGGTCGAGGCTGCGGTGGCTGGGAGCGGCCACTGCACTCCGGTCTGGGCGACAGAGTGAGACTCCAACTCAAAAATAAATAAATAATAGAAATAATCAACTCTTGGACAGAAAAGAAATAATTCCTCCAGGAATTCTAACAGAAGACACAAAACATCTCTCGTGGTTCCATGTCCTAGGATCGCATCACTAGTACTTTTGGACTTAACACTGTCATACTTCTTAAAACATGTGCTCTGGGCAAGCCCACATGACTGATGCCTTTTCCTCTGCTTAATAACTATCTTTACAATATCCCATATTGAAAATAAGAGCTTCTCCATGTTAACTCATCTCTCTCCTAGCCCATCTTTTTCCTTTTTTCTTAGATAACAGTGCTTGTGAGAAGAATGACTGAATTGCACTCATGCTTCTTTCTTTCCGGTCAAGAGTTCTAACTCGGAGAGGACAATAAGCTAACATAAGTTAGAATGTAGGAATCACACCTTCAGGTGACTGAGTGTTAAACACTGGGTGTTAGGGTTCACCAAGAAACCTAATATTCTGGACCAAGGTGGCTAGCCATAAAAGAGGTAGGAGCTCACAGTTGCAACCGTGCAATCTGTGCCTCCTTAAAATAAATTAGCTTTGGTTTTAGGCTGAATTTTCCATCAGCTGTCCCAGAGGATCTCAGACTTCAGACATCATTTTCTGACCGTGTCCTAAATTTCTGATAGATTTATCTCCTCCTGTTTTTTTTTTCTCTCCATAAATTGAAACACACGTATTTCCCAACATAAAAAGTTTTTATTTTAACGAATAAGAAATGCCTATTTTGGTTCTTTTCACCAGGTGCAAACTTTCATGAAGAAAAATAACAACATCTAGAGCTACCCAAGAGATTGTTAGAGTATCAGCCAATAAAACCTAACTGCCAATTGTCTGATCACAGACAAGAAAAACAGCAGCAGGCTTCTAACTTTCTAGAGGTCTGAAACACTACAAGCAGATCTTGCTCTCGCTCTGCAGTTATTCCAGTCACTCCTTCTGCACCACAGGGAGAGAGGTCCAAAAGAGCGAGCTGCCTTCCTGTCCTGACACCCTCACTTGGAAGAAGCGTAGCTACAGCCCTCGCCTTAAATCAAAGGACCAGTAATCCATACATATTATGGATCCTGGCAGTGCCAGGATGAGATTCTTGGGTCCAGGAATACGGCTTGAGTCTTGGTCTCCTGTGTGCAAACCACAGTGCAACGTGATGGAAAACAATGAACCCAGTTGTATGTAAGGAAACCAAATGAGGTCATCCTTAAAGAGTCTCTGACAATTCAGGAGTTCCAGGATTCTAGGAAGTCAGCAAAGATCCCAAGAACCTCTTGCCCATTGGAAGAAAAAGAACTTCCCGTTGTCACACTTACGCTGTAGGCTGATTCACAAAAGCGTTTTTCTGAAGCCTGTACGCAGTGTAGCTGGGGAAAGACCCTGGCTCCAAAGACACTCCTTGTACAGAAGCAAAATTCTTTTCGGTCAGGTTGTATGCTTCGAGCATCTTAAAACCTTTGCATAAGAAAAGATTCAAAGGAGCAGATTTTATTACTGCATTGCTTAAATACTGAAATTAATTAGCCCCAAAGTGCAAATGCTTACCTGGCGAGGTGTAGCCATCCAAATAAATGAGCGGACAACCTGCAACACACAGTGTTCTTTAAGTATGATTCGCCGACAAGGTGTGCAAGCATTGTATATGCACAGAAAACAGCAGTGTACAAATTTCAAGTAATAAAACTGTTCACTCATTCATAAAAAATAACTTAGTGATTTAATCTTTTGTAAGTTATTACTTGTAGACTTTCTGTGCTTAGGAGAAATTAGACTATTAACCAGTGTAACAAATATTTTCTGAACATTCTCAGATCCAGCTGGATTTTTGTGGTGTTCTTAAATTTTTTAAGTGTTTTAATATAGAATTAAAGGGGGTGGTTTCATATGTTTTTCAATAGATTGAAGAACTTCCCTCCCTGGGGAATTTTCATTTTATGAGCAGGTAAGAGGATTCCGTCTCTCTCCAGTCCTCTTGTCTGTCGAGCCCCTGACCTGAACCCCACACTGATCACCAAATGTCCTGGTATCAAGTGTGCAGCAGTTTTCGCCCTGGAACCCTCCACCCTGAGAGTTGGGGTACCAGAGGGCTGCACCAGGACCACCTAGAATGCAAGAGAGACAGCTCTACCTCCAACCCATTTTCACCAGTGCAGCTCCACAATGGACTACAGCATAAGTTTTCATAGTAAACCAAGAGGTTTGTATATTCTAACCAGAGCTCTGAGTTTTTAATATGCTTAATGTGGGAGGGAATGCTGCACTTAAAAAAGCACAGCCTGCCTGGAATTGGGGTCTAGAGTACCCATAGAGCTGTCTCCATCATCTTGTACCCCAAGAATCGGTGCTAATGGATGGGGAAGAGGATACATGGATTTAAATGATCAATCTTTGGTCCTTCCCTGGGAGTTTAAAAGCTGAACTTGAAAAGCTAAACCCAAATGAGCAAATGGGAACCAACTCAATTTCTGTGGTCACCCACGCATAAGCCAATTTTTCGCTGCTCTCTTGAAGCATGTTGACAGAACAAATACCAATTGATTACTAATGGGGAAAGCTTTCACTTCACTGAAATGCTTCTATATATGCAATTCTAAGCTAATTTTCCCAAATGTCACAGGCATAACTTAAAACGCTTTATTGCCATACAAGGAAATGACATCTTCAAGGCTAAAAATGGACTTCTGACAAGCACACACTTAATGCGATCCCAATAGGCACAATGATTCATCAGGTCTCAAGTGATTTCCTAGGATCTATTTATGCATGGACTTGATCCCACAAAGGTCAGATTACTTTGTCTACTAGGCAATCCGTTTCCAAAACAAGTGAGCTTACAGATCCACATTGACCAAGACTTACTTGACGTGGCAGTTTCGCAAACAAATGTAATCAGGTTGTCCTCGATCTTCTCAAAAGACTCGAAGTCATCCACAATGAACACGTGCCGCTCGCTTGGCTTGCTGGCAATGTTGGCAAGTTCGTTGTAGTCAACGTCAGCCACACCAACCACAAAGACACTGAACCCTGCAGGGTAGCATTTGTGGAATGAATCACACGGCCCCTTTTCTGTCCTTTGTTGTTTGAGCAATTCAAAACAAAACCTTTTTAGTAATGATGTTGTATGTTCTTCACGTGTGCAAGTACTTTTACTAGTCTTCCTATTTTCTGCTTTATAAAATGCATTTCATTGGACTTCATCAAATAAAAATCTTAACCATTGAAAGATGAAGATTTTAATAGCAGAAATACTTCATGTGGTGCACACTGCCTTCCACAAATCCACAGTCCACTTGAATTCTGCAGCCGTTAGTATTTTAAGCTTATGTGACTCAAAAGCCAAGGATGGGCTCATTTTAAAACCTAAATTCTTAAGGCCAGGCACTATGGCTCATGCTTGTAATCCCAACACTTTGGGAGACCAAGACGGGAGGACTGCTTGAGTACAAGAGTTCAAGACCAACCTGAGCGACATAGTGAGATCTCATCTTTACAGAAAAAAAAATCACAGAATAAGCGGGGCCTGTTATTGCAACTACTTGAGAGGTTGAGGCAGAAGGATCACCCGAGCCCAAGAGGTTGAGGCTGCAGTGAGCTGTGATTGTGCCACTGCTCTCCAGCCTGGGCAACAGAGAGAGATTCTGACTTAAAAAAAAAAATGATTTTCTCAGCAAACTTAAGCCCAGCAGCAATACTTTGGCCACATTGGAGATGGAATCTCAACCCTCACTGGCAGCAGACTTTCCTCTGTTTAGGCTATTACAAATGAACATTTTTTTTTACCCCAAAAGCTTATTTTGACATCAGGAAAAAAAAAAGCTATGTAAGGAATTAGAAATGTAATTAGATATAAAGAAGTTAACCTGAGAAGCAAGTAATCATAACCACAAACTTAAACCAGCTAGGAGCCCGGATTATGCAGAAATCTACGCAAAGGGTATAACATAATGGCAATTAATTATAAAAGATCCTTATGATGAACAACTACTATTGAAAAAAGACAGTATGGCTTAGCACTAATCAAGACTCATAATTTCAGCCAAAAAATCATGCATGTACCATATACAAGCTCCGTATAACAAAATACTCTAT